>CAUYRT010090491.1:0-12123 GCA_963574885.1 Lepilemur ruficaudatus | reverse complement strand
AGGTTAATTTAATTTACAAAGAGAATCATTTACAAGTCAATCTGTTCCCCCATACATTCATTCTCCCAAGTACCCATTCACCCCCTCCCAGTAACCATTTATTGCCCCTGAACAGAATTACCTGTATTGCTCATCTCACCTCCTCTCTAAAATGATGGCATATAAATATCTGGACCCCATTGGGATATTGGGTAATCACTCTGGGACTCTCCCCATGTGCATGGGAAGTAAATGTCTTTCTCTTGTTAATCTGCCTTATTGTGAGTTGATATTTCAGTGAACCTTCCCAGGCAAGTTTCCCCTTACCACCAACTGCTCAGGTTTGCAAGCACCTGCTACCTTGAACTGACCTCAGAGCCTCTGTGCCACAGGTCAGAGGGATGTAGCTTCTCCTGTAAATAGCTATGCCCCAAAGGGAGACTTGGCTTTGAGCAGCAATGACAGCTGTCCCTGAGAGCTGCTCTATCCCCTGCTGCTGTAGAAAATCCTCTGAAGTGCTCTCAGCAGCTCAGAGTAGCTTTGACCAGTTCTATGATTGAGCATGTTAAAGGCATGATTTACCCAGGGCTAAGTGCAGGGCATTGCCAGAATTGATTTACACCAAGCGGTCCCCAATCTTTTTGGCACCAGGGACCTGTTTCATGGAAGACAATTTTTTCACAGATGGGGGAGGCGTGGGGAAGATGGTTTCAGGATGATTCAAGCACTTTACATTTCTTGTGCAGTCAAACCTCTCTGCTAGTGATAATCTGTATTTGCAGCCGCTCCCCAGTGCTAGCGTCACCACCTCAGCCACACCTCAGATCATCAGGCATTAGATTCTCATAAGGAGGACACAATCTAGACCCCTCGCGTGCACAGTTTACAGTAGGGTTCTCATTCCTGTAAAAATCTAATGCTGCCGCTGACCTGACAGGAGGCAGGCTGTAAATGGGATGAAGCTTTGCTCTCTCACCTGCCACTCACCCCCTGCTGTGCAGCCAGGTTCCTAACAGGCCACTGACTGGCACCAGTTCACAGCCCGGGGGTTGGCTACTGCAGATTTACACTGTCTCCTCTGTGGATCAAGAAAGCATCTTCAAATTCCCACTTGAACTCCAGGGCATCCTACTCCAAAGACCCAACTCTTACACTAAATTTAAGGGTGAGGGCTTCCTTGAGATATTATTACTTACTAACTGATTTCCTTTAAAGAAACTGAACCTAAGATCGTATGAGATAAAGGAAAAGTCAGCACGAAAAAGGCACAAGTCTGGGATAGGTAACATTGGTATGATGTTTACAAACTATCCAAATTATGTAGACGCTGCTGTTAACCCTTTGAAGAACAGGGGCCACAGCCCATTGGAGGACATGTGAGTGGCATTCTGTTCTTTGGAGGTTGTTTCCAGACTGTCTCAGCACCCTGGCCTTATGGCTTTGTGCATAGAAAGAGAATGAGCTGGAAGGCAGAGAGCAAGGATTTTAATTCTGAACCTTCTACTTACTGGAGTGTGAGCTGGGATAAGCAATGGTTCTCAGAGTGTGAACTTATATGAGTAGTGGTTCTGAGTATGTGCCAGGGTGGGCAGCGGTTCTCAGGGTATGGCCCGGGACCCTGGACCTGCAGCATCAGCATCATCTGCTAGTGTGACAGAGGTAAGGGTCTGAAAAAGCGTTCTAAGAGTTGTCTCTTTAAAACCCCTCACCCTTTCTTAGGAATTAAAACCTGCTTTCCTGTCTGAGGCCAGTAAGCAGAGGGGCAGAGGAGTGTTCTCTGTTTTTTGTTTTCTAGTATCTTAAACCACAGGAGATGGCTCAACAGAATTATCCAGACAGAGATCATGAGATCATCTTCACTGTAGATTCTATATTTAAAAAGCAATAGCCTGAAAACCCCCTTTAGAAATCCTGTATTTTTGCTTAAAGGGGTACTATGATTCTTTAAGATGGGAGTCTGCCATCCTCCTCATTTGCTGGCAAATTAATAAACTCTTTCCTTTTCCTCAAACCACTTGTCCTCATTCTTCATTGGCTTTGGTGACTAGTACCCAACTTTCAGTAACATGAGAAGTGCACGTCCTGGGGCCCACACAGGCCTCTTGAACCACAGACACTGAGGGTGCAGCCCAGCTGTCTGTGTTACTCTGATGTCACACAGGGGACTCTGCTGACTCTCGAGTCTGAGAGCCTCTGGCTTAGCTCTCTGAGCCTGGCTTTCTTCATCCGGCCCACTTCCCAGAGTTGTGAAAGAGCATCAGGAAAGAGAATTTTCCGTGAACGCTTTCTGAAATCTCTGGACCAGTGCTGGCCACATGGGCTATGGAGCACTTGAAATGTGGTGAATTCAAATGGAGAGGTGCTATGTCATGGGACTTCAAAGACTCAGGATAAACAAAAGACTGTAAAATATCTCGTTAATAATTTTTATGTTGATTGCATGTTGAAATGGTAAATTTTTAGATATAGAAGTAAAATAGAATATATTATAAAATGAATTTTACCTGTTTCATTTTATTTTTTTAATGTGACTACTGGAAATTTTAAATTGAATTTGTGCCTCACATTATATTTCTGCAGCATTATAAACCTACAGGACATTATTATTCCTATAGCAATACTGCCCGGGGTCATAAACAGTGCTCCTAACATGCTGGCCTTGTGCTACCAAAACAGTATCCACTAAACCCCTCTGGCTCTTTGAATTTAAGTTAATTAAAGTTAAAAAATTAAATTAAATTTCTCGGCACATTAACTATATTTGAAGTGCTCAGTAGCTGCACGCAACTGTGGCCACTATGCCAAACAGTGCTGGCCTGGGAAGCTTCCATCACAATGCAAAGTAGAGCCTTCTGACCCCTGGGTTCCAGTCTGGCTTTGGAGTTTCAGCCAGCTATTGCATGCCTCCCAAACCCCCTTGCTGCTTTTTCCTTGTGGGCAGATCTCTGATTTTGTTTACCACTCACTGCATTTTAAATGCACTCATGTGCTCAAGTTGGTTTCCTCCCTGGAATCTGAGATTGCTTTAGGGGTGGGCATGTGGGCCCAACTCAGGCCAATGAGACTTTGGGGGAGATCTGTGGGAAAGGTTTGGCTCTTGCTCTGGGGAGATATAACACTTGGAGGAGCTGCAGCTGCCTTGTGACTATGAAGTGAAAAGCTTGCCCAGTGTGGTGGCCACTGTGTTGAAGACAGTAGGGCAGACAGCAGGAAGCAACCTGGCTGCTCCATCGTGGTGAGAGCTGATGAGGCAACCAACTTGAATTTGTTTATATGCCAGATGATCTACATTCTTGTTTTATTGTGTTTAGTTGTGTTTTCTGTTACTTACAGCCCAAAACACTCTAACTTGTTGTCCTTGGGCAAATTACTGTCTGTTTGAAGCTTTAGTTTACTCATCTGTAAGAGAAGAACATAAGAGTTCTTCCCTTGTTAAATGAGATAATGTGATGATAAGACTAGCAGAGGTTCATGTCGCGCTTCCTGCATGCTAAACCTGTTCATCGAGGAGTTCATGTAAATGAATTGACTCATTTAACGTACATACAAGGCTTAGCATAGGATCCTGAACCTTATATGTTCTCAAACTCATCCCTGTGATCATCATGATTGCAGGAATCAGGCTATTAATTCAGACCTTCTGTTCTGAGTCATTTTACTAACAGTGAAAATAGCCTTTCCTGTGCTCCTCTTGCCATGCCATGAGGAAAAATACAGAAGCATTTGAAAACTGTTTTGGAAATCCAAACCCTCTCACAATTGAATGGCACGGGAATCATTGCAGAGAAAATGTTGCCTTTCCAGTGTTCAGGGTATAATGAATGTATTTAAAAATAGACTCACTAAAAGATTTTGCAAATCTATTTGGAAGCTAAAAGAACTCTTTATAAGCGGGGTTCTAGATGGATTCTAAACTTCTCAGTTTAGAAATGGGTTTTGTGTTTTTTTCAGTACGCTGTACTCTCTGCCTATCATTCTTTCCTGCGTAGGTGGAGTATCTCCCTAGGAGAGTGGGGAAAGTTCCCCTTCCTCCCATAAGGCAGATTAATGAGAGGAAGAGGTTTATTTACCATGCACATGGGGAGGAGCACAGAGTGATTACCCAATATCCCAACAGGATCCAGATATTTTATACCTGCCTTTGGGGGCGGAGGGGAGATGAAGGGCATAGGTAATTCCTTTTAGGGTTAATAAATGTTTGCTAGGGAGGATGAATGGATGGGGAAACAGATTGACTTGTAAATTAACCTGAGAGACAGGTATTATGTTTAAAATGATTTGGGCCTGGTCTGGTTGCATTCTTGATCTTTCCTGCAATTTAGTGAGATAACAGGGAAGGGAAGGGAAGTCAATTGTTCTTTTGATGGGTCTGTCTGGTTACGTAGATAGAGGGAAAGCCCCTTCCAAGGGCCTGCTGATCTCTAAAGGCCTATAATTCAAAATGCCAAGGAGTCATATTTTGGGGTGAAATTTTTTGAGCCCCTTCAGTAGTCTATCTCTTGATTGTCTGTCAAGGACTATAAAGAGCTGAGGATTTACCCTACTTGAAAGCTAATCTCATGGATGCTGGCCAAAGACAGGAGACTCCTGGGTCAGAGACTGAGGGCTGCATTACTCAGGGCACAGAAGGCATGGTCACCCATTCCCCTTGCCCTCATGGTAGGGAGGTGGGGTCAGGTGGATGCTGCACACACTAGGGGTTTATATCAGAGTTGAGGAACCCTGAGTTTAAGAAATATTAATCTTACAAGGGGTTTGATAGCAGACCTGCCCAATCTTTGCCCCTGCAGGAGGTATTATCTTTATTTTCCTGATCAGAAAACAAATCTTCCCTCTGCCCCAAAGAAATATTATCTGTTTCCTAAGGCTATTGCTATACAAACATCCTTGAAAAGATAGTTTAGGGCAAAGGCTGTTAGAGTCACAGAAATGGGACAGGCCCTGAAGAATTTTCTCCCAGCACTCCCCAGGTATAGTGGAAACCCCACGGTCACTGTCACCTCTACCACATTCCTTAAGTGTACCCTATTTTTGTCTCTGCAGAGCCCCTCGTTGTATTTGCATTTGGCTTCAAGCTGCCCCCATATCCCAAGTATTACCTCTGGGTGGTCCACAGCTTTCTAAATAAATTATTCTCAGTGATCCAAGTTGAGATTAGCAGGGAAGTGATTGATTGGTCCAGCAGGGGCCCAGTATCCAGGCCTTTTTCAATTAGCTGTGGCTGATTGAACTGGCAGTGTCATTTGATACACTTTGGCCACCCTCTGCAGGTGGTGAGTAAGGACAGGGAGACAGGTTTAGCAAAGGCTCATTCAACATTTACTGCTTAACTAGTATCATCATCATTGGTAGCAGTAGTCTCTTTAGAAATCTTGTAAGTCACTTATCTTTTAAAAAATCATCAAATATGACTCAAATAACTCCAGCAGAAAACAGTCACCATAATACAGTCATTTAATTATATGTCTACATATTCTGAATATTCAGAAAAGTGGGTTGTGCCATGCAGCTGCATGCATTCAGAGCAGTGCTTGACAGCTCCTTTTATTGCTAATGGCTTGCTGGGTTTATGCTCTTTGGAAAGTGCCAGAATCATTTGTACTGTCACTGAAATGTGCTGTTTATGTAAACCCTACTCAGAAAAAACGGAACAGCAATTGCTAACCAAGCCAGCAGCTAGAGAAATGGCAGCCCAGTGGGAAGGGCTCTCTGGGAGAAAGCGGAGCTCCCGGAGTCTGCCCTGCAGGGTGTCCCTCTGTGCCCTTCTGCTGAATGTAAATGGGGGGAGGGGGGTAGGACTGGCCAGTTGTGGCCTCATGCTATGCTCATCTTCCTAAGTGAAATCCCTCCAGTCTTCCAACCATTGCCTCAGAAAGAACAGGCTCTCTGATCTTGTGAATTTCTGCTTTCCTGTTGGATGAGTTTCCATCCCCCAGGATACATCATGGATTTATTTGCATTTTAATAATTCTGTCTTAATAAAATGAAGGAGCTGTCAAAAGAGAGAAGTGTGATTCCAGTTTGGTCAAGACAAAGCAAGGGATAAGAAATGGGCTGCTGTGAGTGCTCTGTCAGAGCGAATCTCTAGTTCACAATATGTCAAAACCCAGCATTAATGGGGAAGCTTGGGGGTGTGGGGAGCTGGGCCTGTTTCCTTTGCCCTTGGGATTATTTGGACCCTTCTGGCGCCCTACCCTGTTCCTATAACTGGGGAGTCCTGCATCCCATAACCTCTACCCACCAGTTAACCCTTTCCACGCAGACCTCATCACACGGCGAGCACTGAGCCTGCCATCTCCCAAACACTTGTGAGGACCGGCTTCTGGCCTCGCCCTGTGTCTGAGTCCCCACCTTGCAGCCCTGACATGCGGCTGTTCCCTCTCTTGTGTGCTGCTCCTGGGTGTGGTACCTCCACTTTTCAAACAAGTGCTTTCTGCCTTGTATCTGCACTGTCTGACTAGGGCTGGGGTCCTTGGTTATTCCTTTATTCATTCATTCATTCATTCATCCATCCATCTAGGTTTTTGTAAGCTCAGGCATCGGATAAAGCATTTTGAGAGATACAGCGATGAAAACAAACTCCTGGCTGCTACTTCTCTTGAGAGCCCACAATCCACTGTTGGGGGAGAGACAGGCAGGTGAGCGAAGAACTCCCCTAGTGCACTGAGGGACGGAGCCAGGTCAGTGATTCAGTGAGCAGGGAGGAGGGAGCTACTTAACTTGGGGCCTGGGGCAGACTTTGCTGTGGGAGATAACTTGAGAATCAGAGAAGGAGGGTGGGGATGGAATCACGCGGGTAGGGGGCAATCCAAGGACTTGAGTTACTCCGTGAGCTAGAGCAGAACACCGTCTCTTCACCTCCCCTCTCCTGCTCCTTCTGGTCCCCAAAGGTGCATTATAGGAGGACATTTCTCCCATCACTTTGGCAAGGAGAGTTGGAATCTGGGTGGATGCCTGGACTGGAGAATCTTCATACATTCACATTGTCTGTATAATTCAATGTGTCTAGAAAAGTGCACTTGGAGGCGTGTTCAGAGGAAAAGAAGGTGTGTTTTAGGGTCTCCATGTGCAGTCTTCTCTGCCTACCCCCTAGAAGCTGGGCTGCAGACCATGGGGGGTGATGATCATCTTCAAAGACAGCATCTGGAACAACCCCAGGAGGTGTGTTTTCATAGCATTAGAGGCAATTACACCAGCAGGTTCCAACTCTTCTGTTTTAGTAACAAAATTCATGCTAAAAATAAATATTTCCTGAGTGACTGACTTGCCACTCATCTTGCAGAGGCTGAGAATGGAGCTATCCCTTTCCTTTAGAATAACACTTCGCCAATGAGCCTTGGGTGCTTGGTTGACACAGGTTCCGGGGCCAGATGCTGGCTTGAGAACTCAGGGGTGAGATGGGGACTCGTGGCCTGGGATCTGCATGGACCCCAGAATCTGCATTTACCTGTGGCCCAAGGGGATGCTTCTAAGCAGCCACACACGAAATTGTTAATAGTATGTTCCCAGCAGTTATCCTATCAAAAGGACACTCTTTCTCCTATCCTGCAGTTGCTTACTCCTTTGTCCTGCCTTGGATGAGGTCACCCCGCCTTCAGGGAGACACTGAATTACCTTCCTTTAGCATTGCCTGCCTAGCTGAGCATCTTGAGGTATTACAGAGATACTCATCTTTTCTGGTAATTTTAGCATTGTTACCCTGTACAGATCAGGACAATACTTTGCAGATGCCAAGCATGCAAGATAATGACTGTTATTTTAAGGATCTTCCTCTTCTGCAAATAGAGTTACGGAGATAACACAGGCAGATCACAGAGGGCTTCAGGACAATGAGCTCGGTTTTGGATACATAAACAGTACAATATACCCGAGTCTCTTGATTAGCTTGAAGTGCTGTGGGGTGAAATCAGGACCTTAGATCTCTGCCAGGAGTGGTCAATTTGCTTGGTTTTCCTTCCAAACAATGGGTGGTGAGCCTGAAGGAAATGCTTCTAGAAAAGCTCTCTGCAGAGCTAGAACGCCCTGTCCTTGTCTTAAAGGGCCAGAGCTGAGGCTCTCCGCATCCACTTTTTACTTCTCCCCTGTATATTTCTTTGTTGTTTTTTTAAAGATATATTTACTACTCCTTTGCCAGTTGTTAGAAATAACACAATTTCCTAGAAATATCTGTTTATGGTAAGTTTGCAGAACTCTGTGGCTATGTTCAAGAGGAGACTGTCAATAGTGACAGCTGCAAAACACACTCTAGTTAATAAAACCAAGACCTTTTTGTTGTGAAAGACCCGGTGTGGCCTGCAGCACTTTTGTTCAGTAAATATCTTTTGAAGTAAGTAAATCACTGGATGTCTAACCAACTACTATGAGCTGTTGTGAGGCCTCACTCCCTATCGCAGCGCCAAGGCTCCCAGATTCCACGGAGTGGCAGAGACCTCTGCAGCCCTCCTGGGAAATGTACTCTGAGTGTGGAGTGGCTTCACCAGCAGGAGCAAGTCAGAAGTGCAGACCCTCGGGCCCCACCCCGAAAGTCTGACTCAGAATCTGCATTTTAAAAGGATCACAAGGGGATCTGAGCTCAGTTCCTGAAAGAATGCAGCCTGGGGTGTGGGCGTGCCTGCGATTCCATGGGGTCCAAGCACTTCCCAGTCTGCAGTGGGGAGGAGGAGGGGTGACCTAGAAAGGCCTGGTGACAGGATAGAGGTCCAGTGATCTTTAAAATCACATTTTAGAAATGATACTCATTTTATGTATGTTTGGGAAGGATATTGTTTGAAGGAGACTTGTGTATCATCTGTTCTGGAGGAAGGAGGAGGAACGTGAGCCAAACACCGCCAGGCACGGTAGGCGTGTGTGTGTGGTGTGTGTGTGTGTGTGTGCACATATACACAGAGATATGCATATGCATCTGGTTATGCAGGGGTGCGGGGAAACTTGCCCTTTCCCCTGAAAGTTGGCTGAAAGATCATCTCACAAATAAGGCAGATTAATAAGAGAAAGGCTTATTTATCATGCTCATCGGGAGAATCACAGAACGATTGCTCAATGTCCCAATGGGATCCAGATATTTTTATACTTGCCTTTTGGGGGAGAGGGAATGAGGAGTGTAGGTAATTCTATTTAGGGCCAATAAATGGTTGCTAGGGAGGATGAATGGATGGGGAAACAGATTGACTTGTAAATTAACCTGAGAGACAGGTGTTATGTTTAAAATGATTTGGGCCAGGTCTGGTTGCATTCTGCAATATATTGAGGTAACAGAGAGAGGAAGGGAAGTCCATTATTCTTTTTGATCTGTCAGTCTGGTTTATGCAGATAGCGGGAAGGCCCCTTCCAGTGCTTTTTTTTTTTTTTTTTTTTTTGGAGACAGAGTCTCACTCTGCTGCCCGGGCTAGAGTGAGTGCCATGGCGTCAGCCTAGCTCACAGCAACCTCAAACTCCTGGGCTCAAGTGATCCTTCTGCCTCAGCCTCCCGAGCAGCTGGGACTACAGGCATGCACCACCATGACCGGCTAATTTTTTCTATATATTTTTAGTTGGTCAATTAATTTCTTTCTATTTTGAAGTAGAGACGGGTCTCGCTCTTGCTCAGGCTGGTTTTGAACTCCTGACCTTGAGCGATCCGCCTGCCTCGGCCTCCCAGAGTGCTAGGATTACAGGCGTGAGCCACCGCGCCCGGCCCCAGTGCTCTTTTTATCTGGAAGGGCCTTTAATTCAAAATATTCTTTATACCAAGGAGTCATATTTTGGGGTGAAATTTCCTGAGCTCTTTCATTCCCCCTATCTGGAACTTTGCTAGAAGTTTCACATAGTAAAAGCTGAGCATTGGCTGTAGAAGAAGAGATCTGGCTAGCAGTCAAGTAACGAGATCTGAAAAGGGAGGCAAGAGCATAGATTAGAATGAGAATAAATAAGTAGAAAAGAACAGATCTAATAACATTTCCGCATACCCCATTAAACCGATCTCCCATTCCTAGGAATAAGTCTTCATTAATCTGATGGAGAATATTTATCTTGTCTTTTAATACTGCGGTCCCCAACCCCAACCCCTGGTACCAGTCCACGGCCTGTTAGGGACTGGGCCGCAGAGCTTTCCACCCCCACCTCTATCGGTGGAAAAATTGCCTTCCATGAAACTTAGGAAGGTGGAGTGCACAGCAGGAGGGGAGTGACGGGCAAGCATATTTACAGCTGCTCCCCAGAGCTCTGCCCCACCCCAACCTTGTCGGTGGAAAAATTGTCTTCCATAAAACCGGTCCCTGATGCCAAAAAGGTTGGGAGCTGGGGACTGCTGTTTTAAGAGGTATAGATCACAGTCTCCACTTGCCCTGAGTGGCAAGCATTTTTGCCAATAATCACGCAAGCTCCTCCTCGTTGGGCTGTCCGGGCACCCAGGACACAGGGTTTTGAGATACAGCAGAAGCCAGGCTGTTGACTTCCAACTGAAGTGCTCCCAGGGCTTATGTGGTGATATTGAACTCTTGTCCTCTTACCACAGGGAGAGTCAAAACTGCCTTTTCAATCTCATGAGTTCCAAATGCCGGGCAAAGAGTCGTGAGCACCAAAAAAGTTAGAATCTTGATATGCAAGTGGGGATTTTTTGCCTTTGATTTGCCAAAACCCTGTGGCTGGCAAAGAGGAAGGAGCAGGGAAGAGTGAAGATGAAAGGAGCAGACTTTAGTGGGAAAAACAGCTGGCATTTTGCTTGAGCAAAGTTGACTCCATTCATCTTCACTCTTCCCTGCTCCTTCCTCTTTGCCAGCCACAGGGTTTTGGCAAATCAAAGGCAGATGGTGTTCAAACTCTACTTGAGTAAGGCAAACGCTGAGCTGTAACCAGTCCAGCCGTGTCTATACCTCGGTTCTGTTTTCTGTGTGTCATTGTCTCTTTTCTGTCTATGACTCTTCACCAGCATTGGGGTCTCCCTGAGCCTGTTCTAGTTCAGCTGTCTAATATGTGAATTGCTCTTTGCTCAATTAAACTCTATCAATTTACTTTTTATCAAAAGTGGGTTCCGAGATAGAGACCCCAGGGGCACCGAGAGTCCAATGCGGGACCGTGGGACCTGCTGTCCTTTGCTGTCTCATTGCAGCTGGGGCTTGAGGATAAGTCCTCCGCAGGTTCCAGAGTGCCACAGATCTGTGTTTTGAGCTCTCTGAGTTTGTTTGAGCAATTTTTTTTTATCCCAACTGGGTTCAGAAGTCACGACAGAAACTGAACTAGGTCTGGGATCAGATTAGATCTGACAATTAATGAGCTTAGATTGGAGTTAGAGCCCTCGAATGTCTGACTGGGTCGGGCGGAAACCAACAGTAAATGGCAACACTACAGGGGTGCGAACTCCAGCTTTCAGGAATTCGCAGAGATTTCTTTGTTCTAGCCCTCTGTTCCTTTTTGTTGTGTTCTTGGGTAAGGAAAAATCATTGTCTAAGTTGATCATAGAGATCTGAGAGCCAAAGCCAAGATTCAAGGTGAAAATAGGATCGTTAAGTTCTGGAAAACTGAGTGCTCTAGTATGCCATGCATACAGAAGTATTAGGCCCTGGAAACAACAAACTCTTACAGAAATGGCAAAATCTCAATAAGGGCAAATTGTTGCCTAGTTAGCAATTGCTTAAAATAATAAAATATGTAATTAAAAGATTGGTAATCTGAATAAAAGAATAGTAATATTTAAGAGCTGGCAAATAAATTCTTTATCAGAGCTACTAGAACTGTTTCTATCTGTATATCTATGTTTGAACCTTTAAACTAAAGTATCCTTTTTTTTTTTTTTTCTGAGACTAAGTCTTGCTCTGTCACCTGGGCTAGATTGCTGTGGTGTCAGCCTGGCTCACAGCATCCTCAAACTCCTGGGCTCAAGAGATTCTCCTGCCTTGGCCTCCCGAGTAGCTGGGACTACAGGCATGCGCCACCACGCCGGGCTAATTTTTCTATTTTCAGTAGAGACAGGGTCTCGCTCTTGCTCAGGCTGGTCTTGAGCTCCTGACCTCAAGCGATCCTCCTGCCTCTGTAAGGGACCAAAACTGCACACAGGGCTCAATTGCAAAACAGACTTCTGCATTCTAGTGAAGCTTGCTTGCCTGCTAACCGCTCAGTTATGCTTTTGTGATAACGGCTTGCTTGCAGCAGGGTAATATGAGAAGGAGT
>CAUYRT010090490.1:0-67596 GCA_963574885.1 Lepilemur ruficaudatus | reverse complement strand
GTCCTAAGTCACCCACAGGGTGCCCAAGCTGGGTCAATGTCTCTCAGCCTCAGGATCTGCCCTGTTTTCCTGGAGTCACTGGGCCAGCAGCACCTGGGAGGGCTGGCGGATAGGGAGCTCACAGTCTGAGTACCCCTCAGTCTGCTGTAGGGCCCCAAATGGGAAGGTCCCATTCCCTTGAGATGCCTCCAGGTGGTGGCTAAATTGTCTCTCTCGGCAGCCGCGGGTAGGGAAGGGGGAGGGGAGAAGGAGGCAATATGGCGTCTGCCGATTGGCTTGAGTCTGTGGGCTGGGAGGCGTCCCGGGGGAGCTGGGAGCCTGGTGCCGTGGCCACAAGAGGCTCACCGCTCACTGGCAGCAGCAGTCTCTGGGCTGGTGTTAGCAGGTCTTTCCAACCGCCCAGGAGCCCACTAGCAGTCTGAGATGCAAGGGAGGGGAAAGTTAGCCGCTCCACCTACCCTTGTCGCCGGTCTCCAAGCTTCTCGTGGGCTTTCTCCTTCCAGTTCTCCTCCGCAACCTCCTCCCGTGGAGTCTCCCGTGGTCTCAGGTATCCCTCCTTCTGACCCTCGTGCGATGTCTGCTTGTCTGCTTGCTTATTTCTTCTGCTTTCTTCTAAAATCTGTCTTTTTTGCGGAGACACTCTGGCTGGCGGCTTTACTCGTCTGCCATCTTTCCCGAACACCCATAGTATGGATGTTTTTAATGCCAAACTTAAGTATCTATAACAAACTTAAACAAATTCCAACTGATAAATTTAGATTCAATGGTAGGAATATATGACTGAAACAGGCTTAATAAGGTTAAAAAAATTAAAATTCCTCTAGTAAATATGGCTTTAGGCTATAGTACTGAAATTTTGAGTGCTAGTGGCTCTGACTCTGTAGCAAGTGGGGAGAATATCAGCATATGCTGGAAAGATTTTTCTTGTTAAAATTTTAAATATTTATTCATGCAAATTTTTTGTATTAAAATTTTAAATTATATCCACTGTTTATTGGATATAAATGTCTACTGGATATATACTATGTATATATGACCCTATGTTAGGCCTCTCTCATCCATACTCCCACCAGTATCCTCACTAAATACTAAAACTCCTTTTCCTTCTAGCATTTCACTTCTCATCCCCTTCTCTTCCAAGCTGCTATTCACATTAGTATGACACTGTTGGGTGAGGAGAGGACAAAGCACGCAGCATGTTTTCCAATTTGCCCTCCACACTGATCTCTTGCTCAATTCAGGGCCAACTGACAATCACCTACCTAGAAACGGAGGTGACACAAAAGCGGGGAGGGAGATGTTGATGTCAGGGAGGGGGAGGACTCTCTCTAGGACAAGAGAGATTGATATATGTAAAATCCTCAGCACCGGGCCTGACCCATGACACGCATTCCACAAATGTTGCTTTTATGATTACTGGTCTTGTCTCCAGGTTGACGTCAGTCTGACCAGTGGGGGAAAACTCACCTCCTTCCATCCTCTTGGCTGCTCTATTTATGAGTGAAGACTCCCAGAGGATCTTTTTCAGAAGAGAAGCTGTGGCAGAGCGGGCTCAAGATTAAATTTAATACAGCTGTTTATCAAGCACATGAGACCAAAGAGAAGAAAGGTGGTTTAATATAAAAGGAGATGGGATCAGGGACCTGGCATATCTCCATGCATTCTTGTGGACTTTTCTGGCTAAAAGAAACACAGTTACTGTAATTACCTAAAGTAGCTGAACTTTAATTCACTTAGAAACCCCAGCATCTAACAGACTAAAAGAAAAACGAAGAGTTCAACCTCAGATTTGGACCTCCATCTAAACTTGGTGACAAAGAGATCTGTCTCCGGACTTGCACACAGAGAATCTGCTCCACCCTAGGGATAATTAATATACTAATTTTCCCTTCCCACCCATTGCTGGTGGAAGACATTGTTACCTGTTTGATTTGCCAGTTCTCCCAATTTGCACCCAGAGTCTCCCAGCATGACCTGAGTTGGTCCTGGTTCTTATGCATTAGAAGTTTAGTAGAATTGGAAACATTCAGGAACAAAATGCCAGACGTAGGAGACTAATAACAATTTTTACACCCTCTATTGTTTTCATCCTACCTATATTAGCTTGGGCTGCCATAACAAAATGTTACAAACTCTGTGGCCTAAACAATGGACATTTATTTTCTCACCATTCTGGAGACTGAAAGTCTAAGGTCAAGGTGCTGGCAGGGCTGATTTCTGGTGAGGGCTCTCTTCCTGGCTTGCAGATGGCCACCTGCTCGCCTTGATCTCATGTGGCTCTTCCATATGTATTCTTGCTGAGAGAGCAATCTCTTCCTCTACTTATAAAAACATGAGTCCTGTTGGATTAGGGCCCCACCCTGTAACCAATCTCAGTTAACCTTAATTACCTCCTTGAAGGCCCTATCTCCAAATATAGTCACATTAGAGTGTTAAAGAAAAAAAAATTCAATAATACTTGCTAAAGCATGGTAAAGAAGACTTTATTCAGTACCATCATGCTAAGAATAGGCACCACTGAAATGAGATTTTGCAGTGGTGGAGAGAGGTTGAACTCAACTTCAAATACATCATGGACAAGTGGGAATTTATAGCCAAAGAACAGTGTGGGGGCTATGGATGGAGAATGACTAAGAGGAAACATCAGGAATAGGGGGTTGTCAGCTAAACCAACTTAACAGGATTCTTGCTGAAGACAGGCCAGGATTACCAGACATCACCTGGGGGATGGAGGAGGATGAAGGACCAGGTCAGATGTCAAGGCTGATATTCAGGATAGGCGGTTCCTGCTAAACTGATTTAACAGGGTTCTTAGCTATTATAAAACCGGGTTTTACAAGGAAGTACACAGATGGGCCTTGGAGAGAAGGTTCAGGAGCCTGACTAAAGTTTTGGTGAACAGAGAATCTTTGTCAAGGGGTTAGGACTTCAAAATATCCATTTTGGAGGATACAGTTTAGTTTATAATACTACATAAGGATTTTATATCAGTGCTTTTTTTTTTCCAGGTATACTGGTTCACCATTGTTGCATAATAACCACCCTATAACACGATGGCTTAAAACTATTATTTATTAGCCCTCATGTGTTGTGAGTCAGCTGGTCTGTTCCTTACTCTGTGTCAGGCTTAGGCCACTGAGACAGCTCCATGCCAAGTGTAGCTCATTTTCCTCCTGGGGCCAGCAGGTCAGTCCAGGCACGTTTTTTTTGTGGCGAAGGCAGAGTCACCACTGTCTGTGAGTTCCCTATTAATGTCCCGTTGGCCAAAGCAAACGGTGTGGCCAAGCCCCAAGTCAAGGGTAGAGAAATAACACTCTGCCTTTAGAGAACTGCAAAGCCATACTGCCAAAGGTGTACATACAGGGAGGGATGAAGAATTGAGGCTGACAATGGAATCTGCCAGTCTGTTCTCTTGGCCACAATTATTCCCATTCTTCCCACATGCAAAATATGCTTAATCCTGTTCCAACTTTCCACAGACAGGAAACAGGCTGTGAAATTTGCTAAGCTACCAAAGGGTACATATTTTCTAATGTCCCCTTCATAAGTCCCCAGAAATGATGGGAAAATAAACGAAATTGCAGAAGGCAATGCTGAGAGCATGGAGAACAGTGGATAAGGAGCTGCTCCAGGAGATGAGACTGGACCAAGCCAGGACCATTCCTTACCCCAGAATGGGGAAGACCTGATAACATTGGACTAGCGGATTTCAGTTTTTTGGACTAATGACTTCCAAATTCTTTACCATTCCAAAAGGAAAGGCATATTGCCATTACCCTATTTCCCCGTTGTATGTTGGGAGTATTGAGGTAGATAACTTATAAATTTCTAAGTCAAGAGAGTCACGTCCAAATCTGGTATAGATCATAAGATCCTAGACCTCAAGGCTGAAGCTATAGTGCAATAAGGCTTCAGGACTCTTGGGATGGGTAAAAGGAGTTTGGGTGAAAGCACTATTTAAGCAAGAAACTGGATCTGAGTCTGTTTTTCTCCTACTATGTAAACACACGAAGGATCCTTCCCTTAGGGGTTGGTCCATCCTTCTGTTATCTGTGCTGAGGAAACTGTAAGCAATGGTAATATTATTCCCAAGCTATGTTCACCTGATGTCCATACAGGTAATTTGCTGATTTAAAAAATTTTTCATTTATGTTTTATTTTTTTAAATCCCAGTCTTCACCAGGGAGAGACACAACCTTGGCTTTTCATCAAGTATTAGGACAGAGCTTTACGGCAGTGTGTTCCTGAGCTGCTGGGCATTTTGATTTTTCTTCTATGTCAGGACTGTGAGAAGATGAGTAAACAGAGAAGAATCTAGGGGGAGGTGGGCAGGGTGGTGAGATGATATTATGTGGCACAAGTTGGTCATTGTCTTGATAATAATAACTAATATCTTTGAGTGCGCATATCATGTATTGAAGTGGTTCTAACTACTTCACATGTTCTAGCTTAGAAACTCCATGAGGAAGGTACTAATCTGGCCCCAATTTTTTTTTTTTTTGAGACAGAGTCTCACTCTGTTGCCCGGGCTAGAGTGAGTGCCATGGCGTCAGCAACCTCAAACTCCTGGGCTCAAGCGATCCTTCTGCCTCAGCCTCCCAAGTAGCTGGGACTACAGGCATGTGCCACCATGCCCGGCTAATTTTTTTTTTAATATCTTTTTAGTTGGCCAATTAATTTCTTTCTATTTATAGTAGAGACGAGGTCTCTCTCTTGTTCAGGCTGGTTTCGAACTCCTGACCTTGAGCGATCCACCTGCCTTGGCCTCCCAGAGTGCTAGGATTACAGGCTTGAGCCACCACGCCCAGCCCTCTTGCCCCAATTTTTAAGGTAAGAAACTGAAGCACAGAGAGTTTAAGAACCTTATCCAAGGTCACAAAGCTAATAAATGACAATGTTGAGATTTGAACTTGTACAGAATAATCCCAGATCCATGTACTTAACCACTACGCTATTTTGTCCTGATGATTCAGGGAAACTGAATCTGCATCTGAAATAGATTTACTATAAGAAAACAGGACAATTTTAGAAAATATCTGCTCCAATTGTTCAAAAATATATAACAGGACATTTCCTCTGAGAAACAAGAGTAGGCCATTATGAAAAAAACATGTGAAAAACCCAAGACAGAAAAAGACAGCAATAAAGCTAAATATAACAGCTTAACGATACCAGGTTGGAGACAGCAAATAGTATACTTGAAACCATGGAACAGGGAATTCATATAGTAGAGGGCAAATTTGAGATATGGTTCAAAAGCACAGCTTCAAAGAATGAAAGATTGAAATTGATTAGCTAATAGTTGGATGACATGTCTTAGAAATCCCAATTCTTTGCATAATAATTGTTTCTGAAGAAAAAAAAGAACAATAAAATAGACAACGGTATAATCAAAGAAATAAAGAAAAAAGAAGTTTTGTGTGGTTATGGACCTAAGTCAGTTCCTAGAGGGCTGTTGGATGGAGGGCCCTGGTTCCTTGCTGGTCATCGGGTGCAGTTTACCCTCAGTTTCTCACCTCATCAGAGCAAACACGGAGACAGTGAGAGCACGAACAAGACGGAAGTCAGTTTTTTGTAACCTAATTTCAGAAGCGACATCCGCTTACTCTTGCTGTATTCTGTTCATTAGAAGTAAGTCATTAAGTCCAGCCCACAGACAAGAGGACAGAGTGACACAGGGAGTGAACACCAGGAGGTAGGGGTCTTTGAGGGCCATGCCAGCAGCTGCCGACCACATGCAATCCTCTTCTTTATCAGCTCTCAGAATATTTTAGTTATGGGCAGAACTGCGGTGGAAATCCAGGCTTCCAAGTCCCCATTCCGCCCAAAAATCTAGCCTTGGAGGAATCCTGAGTGTTAGTTGTAGTCATAATTGTAAGCTGATGGGGTGGGTATGGTGGCTCATGCCTTTAATCCCAGCACTTTGGGAGGCTGAGGAGGGAGGATTGCTTGAGGCCAGGAGTTCGAGACCAGCCTGAGCAAGAGCGAGACTCCATCTCTACAAATAAATAAATTCACCGTGGCAAAGATGTGGAAACAACCCAAGTGCCCATCAACACGAGTGGATTAATAAAATGTGGTACCATGGAGTTCTACTCAGCCATGAAAAAAATGGTGATCTAGCACCTCTTGTATGATCTTGGATAAAGCTGGAGCCCATTCTACTAAGTGAAGTATCACAAGAATGGAAAAACAAGCACAACATGTACTCACCATCAAATTGATATTAATTGATCAACACCTAAGTGCACATATAGTAGTAACATTCATCGAGTGTTGGTCAGGGGGGAGGGGGAGGAGGAGATGGGTATATATATACACACCTAATGAGTGCAGTGTGCATCGTCTAGGGGATGAACATGCTTGAAGCTCTGAGACTGGTGGGGCAAAGGCAATATATGTAACCTAAACATTTATACTCCCGTAATATGCTGAAATAAAAAAAAAAGTAGCCAGGCATGGTGGCATGTCCCTTTAGTAAAAAAAAGAAAAAAATTGTAAGCTGATTATTAGCTATTCCCCCCACTCCCAACCCCCATTGGCTTGGGTTTGGAATAAGTGCAATTAAGTTGTAACAAGATTGGAATGGTGAGCCGCGGACTTCCCTCACATTTACAAATCCTTGATCCCCTTTCTCTCATTCCCTCAGGCACTATTTTAACCCCTTCAAGGCCTCAAGTCTCTAACATTCTCACCATCAGCAAATATCTTTGTTTCTAACTGCACAGCGAGAGTAGACAACATCCATCGTGAACCCTTTCAACTCGCATCTCCCATCCACATCCTTCTGTCCTACTCTTTGGTTTAGGAGGATAGGAAATCATTTCTTCTATTACTTCTTCTCTGGTAAAATTCCTTCTTTTTGCCCTCCTGTCTTGATTAATCAATTATCCCTAATGTTGAGGTCTCTGAGGCCACCCCAGTCAGTAGCCCTCTGTCTTTCCGCCTGGGTGCTGAGCAACTCAAGAAGTAAATCAAAGAATAAAGACAGAAGCCACAACACAGTTATGGACAGAGCCAAGTTGGAGGATGTGGCTTGGTATCTGGGTCAAATGGACCTGGTATCAGAATCCCAGAGCTGGTCAGTTCTGGCCAGGGCTGGACGGGGGCCTTCTCAGGAAAGAATTACAGCAAGGAAAAGCAAAGGAGAGTGCACACCTTCTGTGGGCAGGCTGACTCCCAACTGGGCAGACTTGAGCCAACGCTGCCATTTTCTTCCTAAATTTACAGAGCAAATAAGTCATTCCTCTTGCACAGAGATGGAGTAAGTGAAGAGATTGTGAGAGGTCTGCAGTTACATTAATTTAGGTCTTTTCACAGGAAGGAAATGTCTGGGATGGAGAAGCCTGCTCCAACAACAGCGTCTCACAGGTACCTTACACCTCTCCTTTTTCATCACCAACTTTTTCTCAGCCAATAAACTTAACTTTGGTTTTTTCCATCCTAACTCCAGTTTGTTTCCTGAGTCATCGTGAGATTGCTGCCCAACTATTCCCTCTCCTTCACAGCCAAGACTTTTGGAAAAGCAATCTGAATTTGCAGAATCTCCTTACGCATTTCTAACACATTTCTCAAGCCAATGAATTTTGACTTGTGCTATCACTACAGCATAGAGATTGCTTTGGCAGTGGCCGCCAGTGTCTTCCTACTCATCAAAACCAAAGACCCTATGCTCGTTTTAACTTCACCTTAATTCTCTTTAGTATTTAACCCTCTTGGCCACTTTATCCATCCAGGAAAGTTCACTTATTTGTAGGCTGCACTGTTGGTTCCTCTCCTTGTGTTTGCTGTCAATGCTTTTCAAGACTCCTCTTAATTTTGACATGCTTTGTTCTATTTACTCTCCTTGGGTGAATTTTTTTCCTTTAACCTTTAACTGTCATCTGTTACTACTGGTTACTCCTGAATTTTCATCTGGAGTCCAAACCTGTGTCCTGAACCCTAGACCCATACAGTACATTGCACAATCTGGCCAATGCCTACCTTTCCACTCTCATGTTTTCTACTCGTCTTCCCTTTATTCTGATCTACTTGTACTTTTCTTCTATTTGTTCTTTGATCATACTAAGCACATTTCTCCCTCAGGGTCTTTGCACTCACTATTCCTTCTACCATGCATGTTCCTCCCCAGAGGTTAACGAAACTCATTTTCTTAATGTCTCTGCTTATGTATCACAGTCTCGGAGAGTTCTTCACTCACCACTCTCACTTCAGTTTATAATTTATCATAGAATTTATCACTACTCAGCTGTGTGTGTGTGTGTGTGTGTGTGTGTCTGTGTCTGTGTGGGCTGATCCTAAAAGAATATATGTTCCTTAAGGGTAAGAACTTTGTCTGAATTATTCACTGCTAATCCCTAGTACCTTTAGTAGAGATGCCAATGATATTTTTTGAATGAATGAATGAATAAATGTTTGCTTGAAATTTGTCTTTAGGACTCATCATTTATCATGAACTCCCACAAAGTGGTTTGATACTAACATACCTGTTTATGAATGCAATCTCAAATTTCTCCATGTAGGGGTTTGAGTCCACACAGTGTTTAGATTGGCAGTGGGTGGGTCCCTCCTGATGGTATCTTCCAGGTTAGAAGACTCTTAGTCACCTGACTCCTTGTCATACGTGCTTTGATGTTATTCATTAATCTCATTAATACTTACAGCAGACACAATGGGATATTTATCTTCCAGCTCTTCTCTAGTGCTAATGGTAACTTTATATTTGATTTTTAATCTGACCCATGCATTGCACACAAACTTTTTAATTTCTTTTCTCTCTCAAGCTTTAAAAGGCACATAGACAGATCAGAAAAAAAAAAAAAAGAAGCACAATGTCTTGGTTTGTTTTTATTTTTTTGAGATAGAGTCTTGCTCTGTTTCCCCAGGTTGAGTGCCGTGGCAACATCGTTGCTCACAGCAGCCTCGAACTCTTGGCCTCAAGCAATCCTCCTCCCTCAGGCTCCCAAGTAGCTGGGACTACCGGCGTGAGCCAAGATGCCTTGTTAATTTTTCTATTTTTAGTAGAGATGGGGCCTCACTGTTGCTCAGACTGGTTTCTTCCCTTTCTTTGGATATATACCCAGCAGTGGGATTGCTGGGTCATATGATAGTTCTATTTTTAGTTTTTTTTTCTTTATTGAAGTATACTTTACATATCATGCCTTTACTCCACTTCAAGTGTACAATTAAATGATTTTCAGTGAATTTACCAAGATGTACAGTTAATCACATAAATCAGTTTTTGAGGAATTCCCTTCCCCTATTTTTAGTTTTTTAAGGAACCTTCATACTGTTCCTCATAATGGTTGCACTAATTTACATTCTCACCAACAGTGTGGTTCCCCATTCTCCACATCCCGACCAGGCAATAGCCTGTCTTTTTGAGGAAAGGCATTCTAACTGGGGTGAGATGATACCTCATTGTAGTTTTGATTTGCATTTCTCTGATGACTAATGATGTTGAGAATTTTTTCATATACCTGTTGGCCATTTGTATGTCTTCTTTTGAGAAATGTCTATTCAGATTCTTTGCCTATTTTAAAATTGGATTATTTGATTTTTTCCTATTGAGTTAGAATGCCTTATGTATTCTAGTTATTAATCCCTTGTCAGATGGGTAGTTTGCAAATAGTTTTTCCCATTCTGTGGGTTGTCTCTTCATTTTGTTGATTATTTCCTTTGCTGTGTAGAAGATTTTAGATTTATGTGATCCCATTTGTCCAATTTTGCTTTGATTGCCTATGCTTTGGGGGTATTACTTAAGAAGTCCTTGCCCAGACCGGTTGGACAGCTCCTCTTTGAGGCAATCTTCCACAAATGCTGTTTCTCCCAAGTGAACGTGTTTGATGAGAATTTGGCTAGCCTAGAGTATGCCCTGGGACTGCACTTCCAGCCTTATTGGACACAATATTAGTTAACTATGCATCTCCTCATGTGATAAGGGCTTAAACTTTTTGGTGCTGTTTTAGGTTTCTGGGTGAAAAAATTAGTGATTTGTTCAACAATGAGGCAGGGCCACATTGTCTGGACAACAGAGGGTCCTTTCCTCATATTATAAAAACGAGTAAAGGCTGCTTCTCTATTAACATGTTCATTAGCTTGCTTTGCATTTAGGTGAATATTGTATATGTCTCTGTCTTGGTGACATATATATGGGGATCTGGCTGTCAAACATGCTCATTACTTAAAATTGTTACTAACACTCTTCAGGGACTTGGGCTGTTTGATTGGTGGATTCTTCCTGATGACATGGCAGTCATCAGAGGAGGAGGGTTCATTATCTGTAGAAATCTGTGTTCTTGGACTCTGCTGCAAACTACATCCTCCAGAAGTGGATGTGAGTCAGGCAGTGTGGAAATGTATGTTGTGCTCCCAGTTTAGTAATGATTTCCATTTCGTTGGGTGCATCACAGTCCCTACTCACCATCTCTGTGTGAGGGGAGGTGATATTGTCTCCCATTTTACAGATAAGTAAACTGACAGATATTCATGTGGAAAAAAAGTTCTGAAGTCAGACTTAACATTGAAAAACTTCTAAAAGTATTTTTAAAATCAACATTATTAATGTGGAATAAATATATTTTTAATTGATAAATATCAATTGTGTATATTTATGGAGTATAATATGATATTTTGATCTATGAATACATTATAGGAAGATTCAATCGAGTTAATGAACATATCCATCACCTCACCAATTTATCATTTTTTTTCAGTGAGAATGTTAAAAATCTATTTTAGTGATTTTGAAATAAACAGTACTCTATTACTAACTGTGTTCCCCATGTGTGCAGAACAATAGATCACTGAAACGTATTCTACTGAAGATTTTAAAAACAATTTTCTAAGATGACTCTTTTTTTGACTTCTATCTATGATCAAAACCAATTCAAATCTCAGATTTTATGTAAAGCTTTTCTTGACCTCTTCTGATTGAGCAAAAGTTTTCTTCCTCCAGGCTCTAGTGGATCTCTCTGCCAGACTTTATTTCAGAATTTAGTATAGTTATTTGCTATCATGAGATCCTGAAGGTCAGGGACCAATTCTTTTCCATCTCTATAAGGCTGCTGCCTTGCACAATATTGAAAATAGGCCTTTTCGAGCTATTTAATAACCTGCCTCTAGTGATCAATTTATTCTGGAACTTTCTTTTTCATGTAAGGGATTACCATATATGTGAGATCCCGTTATAGAAACCAGCAGTTATCATTTGATAGACAGTGAAAACTACATTTGACCTTCCTTCACCTTTTAGGAAACCAAGAAATTTTACTGTGCACATGAAAACGCTATGGCAATATTAATGAAGTCATGTGTTTGTAATGGGATAGACCATTTCGTGTTGCTCTTTTCTCTCCCAATTGATAACTTAAATGCAGATATTAATATGATGCAAATATTGTATTTCTAAATATTGCTGCATCATTGCGTATTTGTTGACAGTTTCATGAAAAGCTGTATTAACTACAAAGTAGCCCCTCAGACGAGCAGATGCTAAATAAACCTTATTATAGGGATTATTCTAGCTATATTTGGTCTGTGCCAAACAGTAAAGATGTCATCTATTGAAGATTAGAGCCGTTTACTCTAAGTCTTTGCTCTGAAGTAGCTTTGTTCATCTTTTGCCTCTACTGACGAAGTAGAATAATACAGGACCATCACCACTGGAGAGATAATGGTAGGCTTAGTAGGGGAGGATGGTTACGATCATTCAGACTGAGAAACTTGTGTGGATTAGTGGCTACTCATTGTTAGGAAATGAAAGACTGAGGTGAGAGAGGCAATTTCTATAAAGGAAAATGGAAAATGACATTATGCCTGATAGAACCAAGTCTTGGCTTGTTAACTACGAGGGCTGAGACAGCTGGAAATAATCTGAGAGATTCTCAAAATCAGAGCCATGCTTTGCTCACGTCTGTATCACTGAAACGAGCAAAGATTATCAGGCTGATGGTAGACAATGTTGAAGATGTATAGACTAGTGCAGTGGAAATTCATGGGCTTTGCATCAAACAGACCCATGTTTATATTTTGGCTCTACCAACTTACCACCTGTGGGTCTTTAGAAAAATTACTTAACCTATCTGATCTTCAGTTGCCTTATATGTAGAAATGAGGATAACACATATTGCATAGGTTTTTGTGAAGACTGAATGAGATCTTGGCATGGAAAAGAGATGCTCAATAAATGGTAATTTATTTGATGAATAAATTTTTGATAACTAAATAGAGATGAGAACCTCAGGTTTTCCTTCTGTGAAATACATTCTTTTACTAATTTTTTGAAGGATAAAATAATAGTAAAAATATCTGTCCTAAATCTAGAATAGGTAAAACAACTTTGAAAAAGAAGAATAAAGTGGAAAGAATCACTTTACCTGATTTTAACACATATTAAATATCTACTCTAATTAAGGCATTGTGATACTTAATTACATATTAAATATCTACTCTAATTAAGACAAAGGGGTAGACACATAGATTGGTGGAACAGAACAGAGATTCCAGAATTAGATCCACAAAAATACACCCAACTAATTTTTAAATTTTTTAAAAAGGGTTTTTAATTGTGCTAAAAAACACATAAAATTTATCATCTGAACCATGTTTAAGTATGCGGTTTAGTAGTGTTAAGTACCTTCATGTTATAGTGCAACAGATCTCTAGAACTTTTTCTTCTCAACCGATTTTTAACTAAAATGTAAAAGCAATTCAATGCAGGAAAGTTAGGCTTTTAAACAAATAGAACCGGAGCCATTGGAGATCTATAGGCAAAAAAATGAACATGACCTAAACCTTATACTTTATACAAACATTAACTCAAAATGGATCATAGGCTTAAATATAAAATGTAAAACTATAAAACTTTTAGGAAAAAGGTAGGAGAAACTCTTTGGAACCTAGGATTAGGTGAGGAGCTTGTAGACTTTACACCCAAACCATGATCCAGAAAATGAAAAAATTGATAAATTGGTCCTCCCCATAAGAATGGAAAACTTTATTCTGTGAAAGACCCTGTTAAGAGGATGAAAAGACAAGCTACTAGATGGGAGAAAATATTTGCAAACCACCTATCTCACAAAGTACCAGTACCTAGAATACATAAAGACTGCCAAAAGTCAACAGTAAAATAACACCCAATCCAAGGAGAAAATGGGCAAAGGATGTGAACAGACACTTCACTGAAGAGGCTGTACAGATGGTAAGTATTAATAATAAGCACATGAAAAAGATAATCAGTGTCATTAGCCATTAGGAAATGCAAATCAAAACTACACAGTGACATCACCACACATATATTAGAATGGCAAAATAAGAGTGGTGACAATGCCAAATGCTGACGAGGATGCAGAGAAACTGGATCACTCCTATGTTGCAGGTGGGATGTAAATTGGACAGCCACTCTGGAGAAGCATATGGAAATTTCTTTAAAAAGGAAACACACAATTACCATATGATCCAGCAATTGCACGTTTGGGCATTTATCTCAGGAGATGAAAACCATGTTCACACACAGACTTGTACACAAATGCTCACAGAAGCTTTATTTGTAATAGCTAAAAACTGAAAACAACTTGAATGTCCCTAAATGGGTTAATGGTTAAACAAATGGTGGCACATCCATACCATGGAATACTACTCAGTAATAGAAAGGATTGAGCGATTGATGCGCTCAGCAACTTGGATGGATTTCGAGGGAATTATGCTAAGTGAAAAAAAAGCCAATCTCAAAATGTTAAATACTGTATGATTCCATTTATATGACATTCTTGAAATGACAAAATTAAAGAGGTGGGAAACAGATTAGTAGTTGCCAAGGGTTAGGAGAGGAGAAGAAGTGAGGTGGTTGTGACTGCAAAATGGTAGCAGGAGAGATTCTTGCGATGGAACGGTTGTCAATCTTGACTGTGATGATTTATATTTATAAATCTGCGTATGTAATAAAGTTTCATGGAACTAAATATACACACATACACGTGTACTCAGAGACATAAACGCAAATAAGTACAGGTAAAACTGGAGAAATGTGAATAAAATCAGTGGATTATATTAATGTCAATTTCCTGGTTGTGATATTATATTTATATAAAATGTAACCATTGAAGGAAACTGGATAAAAGGGATATAAGATCCCTCCATCTCATTTCTCACAATTGCATCTGAATCTACAATTGTCTCAAAATAAAAAGTTAAAAAAATTACTGGGTGAAAACTCCTCCACTACTAATAAAATGCAGATTTAGTGCAGTCCCATTTTGGCTGGGGATTACTAATCATAACGAATTGGGTTTCAGAGTTCCAGTGTTTGGGAAGATTAAGGAATTCATAATCTAGTTGGGAAGAAATCTGTTATCTTCTAGAGCAGCTTCGTCCGATGGATTTTTCTACGATGATAAAAATGTTCTATGTCTGTGCCATTCGGTATTGTAGCCACCATCCACATGTGTAGGGTGGGAACATTTAACCTGTGGCTAATGTGACTTCGGAGCTGAATTTTAAATTTTATTTCATTTTAATTAATTACCATTTAAATTTACACAGAACATGTGGCTAGTGCTACCATATTGGACAGTGTAGTTTTAGAAAAACAGTGGGTTCGAAAAGCTTTTAGAACACAGGCAGCTCAAGAGAGTTGAGTGAAACCATGTTTTCTTATTGAAGAAGAAATTCAGACCAGAAGAAAAATTTTGCTTAGATTCCTGGAAGTTACGGAGTCAAGTGGCTTTAAAGAAAAATGGACCTCAAAGGAAGAGGTAGACCCAAGAGACATGGCTTTCCCTGTGACCTTGAGTCACAGACTCTGGTCTGTTGACCTGAATCTCAATTCCAGGTGCTGGTGGCTGTGGCCCTACCCATGAGAGGCAGGGCCCTGCTCTGGGCCTCAACAGAAGGCTGGACTACTGACTTTTGGTTCTTTCCAAATCTCAGGTTTTAATTATGTATCTTAGCATGCATACTTTAATCCAGCAAATGGAGACTCTCCTCCAGGCCCCACCCCATTTCAAAATGATGAAAGTGGAACGCTACACTAATAGTCAAGACATCAGAGGAAAAATCTTCTGTTGGGGGTCTTATCTGGATTGTGATACTATGAATGCAATATCTGATTGTTTAAAAAAATTATAAGATTAGAAAAACCAGATTTGATTTAGGGATGATTTATTATGAAAGACAAGTTTTCCCTCAAGTGCCTTTAAAGGTCTTGTAACAGAGAAGTGTTAAGCTTACTGGACTCGTTGCATATAGAGGCATATTTAGGTTTCTTAGGCTAAGCAGCTCTGCTCTGTCCCTATAAATGCCTGTCACATAGCTCTAAACAAGACATTCCCTCAGTGTCTCTTAGATTGACAGAACCAGGGACATCTTTGAATTTCTTCGGCCTTCTGAAGTGACATTTCTAGCATTGGTTTTCCAAGGAGAATGCTTGTAAAAGAGAATGCATGCATAGGCCTCTTTTGCACGGGTACCTCATAGCACTTAATTGTCACTTTTCTGTGAGAGGCACAATTGGGCTTAGGTTTCTCTTGCTGCTGTGGCTCAAAGTCCCGATCTCCTAGATAGATTTGTTCCAGGTCCCTCTGCTCTCTTAACTAATTAGACTTCCTCTCTTGAGTCAGAAGCCTTGTATTTACATGTAGAATGGTGAACAGATGGAGAAGGCTGAACTCTTTGAAGGAATTAAGTCCCAGAGATCCCCAAGGAAAGGTTGAGAGGGAGCTCTTGGCTGTTACTCAGATGTTAGGCAGACCTCAGTTGGAAAGTTTCATAGCTAAAAATCTTTATTCAATGTGTGGCTGAAGGCATGGTAGCGTATAAACCTAGACCAGGGAACAAATGGATTCCACATGCACCTCTTGGTTTGTGTGTTTACCTCTCCCCCTACAGGTGAAGTTGGACCAACTCGAGAGCTGAGCGCGTGGCTAGCTGAAGGGCTTGGCAAAGTTGACTTCTCGTTAGTGTAATGGCATGTGTAGACTTCATTTGGAATTTACAATTTTATTTTAGCTCCTGGCCAAGACAACTTCAGGTCAAATTCTTGCTCATAAAAATGGATGTCTTTAAGTAAAGAAAATAAACTACTAAGATTAGCAAAGGACACGTGGGACTTGACCTCATGTCTCTAGCTGTGTCTTTTGTGATGAGTGAGCTACCTCAACTGATGTCTCAGTCTACTGAGACAGCTGCTGCTTTGTCACTTCTGCCCTTCGACTTTGAAAGTCTTTTGCTTTTGGCTTGAATTTTGTGGAGTGTGTGTGTGTGTGTGTTTTGGGGGAAGGCAAAGAATGAGAGGAAACCTCTCTAGATTTTTCTCTCTCTGAGTTTGCTGGCTTGTACCTCCTGATCTATTAATTTCTTCAGAACAGTTTCTTTTTCGGCCAGTGTATTTCTGTTCAGCAATTCATCTTTCTGTGATATGGAGAATATAGCAGTGTTATGAAGGAACATAGTTATTTTAATGGTGCAGAAACCTTTTTAAGATTTGACTTGCTTTCGTGAAGTCATTTTAGAGGTTATGAAGAAAGTGTAGATCATTGCTTGGAATACCCTCAACTTGTGCTCTAACAATGAATTGGACAGCAGTGATGAAATGGACAGCAGTGATGTGCCATCATGAATCGTGGGCCTATGCATATTTTCTACTGGTGATTCTTTTATGTTACCATTATGCATTCTTTATAGTGTCATTGGAAGAAATCCGTGTTAAAGTAGGAATCACATATCCAGCTCCAGTCATTAATTTTCATTGCTCTCCCCCTTCATTAATTACCTTTATAAGAAATGAATTTTCTCATGTGCATTTTTAACCTTACAGAGAATTGCAGATGAAGTTTTAGGAAAATTTGTTATTTGGAAGATATCCAAATGCAAAAGCAGCAAAAGTATTTGTCAGCCATTCAAAAAATTATTCAGATCTTCTGTTGTACTCAGAAACCTTGAAAATAGATCAATTTACATATGACATTTATTATACCTATTTATAGTTTGATTTACAAAATATGCTCAGCATGCAAACTTGCTGGGTGCATACTGAAAAAAAAAATGAATACTTAAAGGGATTTTTAGCTGAAGATAAAATTTAAGCTGAGCTCTTGTTCAGCCAGGCTTGGCTGACACATGTGCATGTTCTTGAATTGGATGTGTTTTGTCTACAAAAAAGATAAATGAACATGTCTTTATTAAAATAACATATTATAGGCTGAAGGCTTCAAATATCAGCTTTTATCTTTAATTCTATTACTTCTTTCTTTAAATTCTAATTTATATTAAGTAGGCCAGCGCTGTAGGAAATAGGAGAAAGATACAAGGCAAGACTTCTCTTGGAATCCTACATTTTAGTTAGGGAGATATGACGAGCATGTGTGAAACCTTCATTGTTGTAGGCAAGGCAGTGTATAATCAGGAAATGCATTGTGAGATGTGGGTTGTAATTACCCAAGAATTTCAGGGAAGGGAGAGAAGAATGTGGATTGGAATAATCAGGAGAGAAGAGCTAGTATACCAGTTGTGCTAACTTGAATAATTTAAAATTCAAGAATTCTAGATTCATTTGGGTCCTCAAAAGAAAAAAAAAATCAAATCAATCCCTTCTTTCTTTTGGTTGAATCCCTTCCATAACTCCTTTTTATTCTGTCCTTTTTGTGGCTTAACCTCTTCCTGATAGTTTGTGTCTCTTTGAGATTCATGTTGAACACTTCCTCAGATCTGTCTTTATGTACACTAATTCTCTTTTCCTGTGTTGACTCTGCTGTTTAATGCATTTGCTGAATTTTATAACTTCAATGACTATATTTTTAATATATTTTTTATTATGAGAAATTTTACTTATTTTCAATGTATCTTCCATCTCAGCTTTTTCTTTCCTGATTCGAATTTTTAAACAGTGTAGCTTTTCTTGTTTGTTTCCCCCATATCTTCTTTCATATCCTTAATCATGTTAAACATAATTATTTTATGGTTTCATTGCAATTGTTTAATTATCTGAATTTATTGAAGACTGAATTCTGAAGGTTATTGCAACCATGGTGGGTAGATTCCTAGTGTATTTGTAAAATATTGCTCATGTATTTATAGTTAGTGACCTCCAAGTTCATCTTTTTTTTTTATTTTTTATTTTTTTCCCACTTAACATTTTAAGCAATTATCCAAGTTCATCTTCATTGGCATTTCATTGGTGGGACTTCTATGTGGCCTGTATTGGGGACGTAGCCAATACAGAGTTGTTTTACCTTCACATTCCAAGGTGTTAATAACCTGGGACACAATTAATTTTATGTTGGTTTCTTGGATTGAGAGTTAACCTACCACATGACTAGTATAAACTGAAACCAAAAATCTGTATGCAGCCCAGACCCAGATATATGCATTCCTAGGGGAGAATATTTTTTCCACCCAAGGCTCAGTCTGAGACAGACAACTTTTTTTTTTTTTTTTTTTTTTTGAGACAGAGTCTCACTCTGTTGCCCAGGCTAGAGTTAGTGCCGTGGCTTCAGCCTAGCTCACAGCAACCTCAAACTCCTGGGCTCAAGTGATCCATCTGTCTCAGGCTCCCGGGTAGCTGGGACTACAGGCATGCACCACCATGCCCGGCTAATTTTTTCTATATGTTTTTAGTTGGCCAATTAATTTGTTTCTATTTTTAGTAGAGATGGGGTCTCACTCTTGGTCAGACTGGTTTCGAACTCCTGACCTTGAGCGATCCACCCGCCTTGGCCTCCCAGAGTGCTAGGATTACAGGCGTGAGCCACCGTGCCTGGCCCGAGACAGACAACTTTTTAAAAATATCTCGCTGTGCTGCTGGTTGGTTGCTTTTTCCCCCCTAACCCATCCTTTTATGAGGGTGGATTTTAAAGGGTCCTAGCTTTAAGCAGAGGCCTGAATTTTAATCCCCACACAAATGAAAAGTCGAAACCCCTAGGGTACCAATAACAACAATGCCACCCCCCTTCCCTGTCTTGCAAAGTGATGTCAGCTTGAAGGCTTACCTCTGTGGTTTTCAGCCCCTTTTCTCCCCCTGGTATTTGACATTTTTATTTTCTTGCATATGCATCTATACTTTTTAAAAAAGGGTTTTATATTGTATCTGGCATGTTTAGATTGTATTGTAGAATAAAGGTTTGCAGGACCCTTCTTTTCTCCCCAGAACCAGAGATCTTAATTTTCCCCATAAAGGATATTCCAAACCTTATCCTAATGAGCTTCAGGTCTGCGATTCTCCATTTACTTTCCAATATTAGCAGTAAATTGCTCTTTCTGGGGGTCATCTTTCTGTCTGCCTGAATTAAGCACAGATCTCCATTTTGAAAAGTTCTTGCTTTCTCTCTGCCTTTTCTTATTTCTGACCTAATTCTTTTCTGCTTTTCACAATTGAAGCCATTGATAGGATGTTCTATTAATACATTGTTAGCTGTGCTGTCTGATTATCAACTCATCTCTGAATGTCTTATAATATGACTTTCATCTTGAGCACTCCACTGAAGCTGTTCTCCCCGCTGTCACCAATGACAACATATATGCTGTATCCAAAAGGCTCTTCTCCTCCCCCGGATCTCATACTATTTTGCTTCTCTGAGGTTTTTGCGTTGATCATTTCCTGTTTTAAACCTTATTTCTCCGAGGTGCATGCCATGATACTGTTCTGATTCTCCTCCACTTCTTCTCCTACGTATCTGGCCTCTTCTCTGACTTCTTCCTTGAATTCTTGTCTTCTCCCCATCCATTAAGTAGGGGTAGCATTTCTCTCCGTGATTCTATGTTCTTATGTCTCTATGTGTTCTTCATTTCTATGTCACCTTTTTTTAAACAGATGATTCACCAATCTCTATCTTTAGCCTTGTGTCTCTTGAGCTAAAATTCTTGTTTTTCAGTTGTCCGTCAGATACTTTTTCCTGGATGTCCTACTGACATATCAACATTGTTGGATTTTATACCAAACACATGCTTTTCTTTTCCAAAATAGCCCATTCTTCTTTTTCTTCTTTTTTCATCTAATCTCATCTGCATGTACCATTCTTCTGATTTACCTAATTCTGTCGGTGTTATCACTATTCTTCTCTTCTCGTGGGTTTAAAAGATGATTAAGAAAACTTTAATTCTTCTTAAATTTTTTCCCAACTTCTCTTTGATTTGTCCCCTACTTTCCAGTCTTATTGTGTCTCTCCGTTTGAACCGTTTTTGCTCTATTTGTCTTCTCACTGGTTTGTCTACCCATAGGCTCACTTTTCTATAATCCATTCCACCCACCATCTTTAGATGATCTAATTCACCAATGGCCATGTTATTACCCAGCTCAAAAACCTTAAATAGTTACCAAATAATATCAGTATTAACTCCCAACTCCTTATTGAATGATAACAAAAGCCTGTAGGATCCAGAGCTATTGTTCTAGGTCTCACTTTAGCTCTATGACTAATTTGTTTTGTGAACAGGGTGAAATCACTAGTCACCAGGGAAAAGTTCTCTGTGCTCTCAAATGAAGTGCTAGCAAAGGAAAAATGGCCCGAAGAGACTTTTCCAAACGAGGAGACCCATGTGGCTAATTAAACATGAATATATGCTCAACCCTAATGAGATATCACTGTATACTGTAAGGACAGATCAAATAAAAAGATAGACAGCAAGTATGTGTCACTACAGGCATTTTCATATATTGCAGGTCTATGAATAAGCAACTGGTATATAGCCACCAGAAATGTTTACATATATTCACCAAAGGGCATGTACAAGAGTGTTCACAACAGCACTATTCAAATTAGCCCCAAACTTGAAACTACTTCAGATATCATAGAATGGGTAAATAAATTGTGGCGTATGAACAAGTGGGATAGTATTCGGCAGTGAGAACAAACAAACTATACGACATGGATGAATCTCACCGAGATGATGAAAGACGTCAGACACGTAAAATTACATGCCATATATTTTATTTCTATAATGTACAAAAATGGGAAAAATGGATCTGGGCAGTGATTACCCCAGAGGTGGGTAACTTGAAGTGAATGATGAGTTTGTCCAGCCTGGCTGGTGGGAACAGGCACAATTCTTGGTCTGGTGCGAGGGCTGCTTCCTCTAGTGCTCTAGGTTGGTCCTTTCCCTTGTCTTGAGTAGTTTCTTCACATGCACACATGCACAGACCAGACCCTCTGCAGATGTCTGAGATAATGGCAGGAGGAGGTTTGAGATAAAATTGGAAAAACGACACATAGGATTGCTCTTTATCTTGGGTTTGTAGAGCTATTCGTAAAGGTCGTACCATATTGGGTTCAAAATGCCCCAAAGATGGGATGAAAGGTAAAAAAAGGACATGGCTTGGAGGATTTAATGACCCCAGAAGTCTAGACATATTTTTCTCAAGTTCTGAATGTTCAGAATCCCTGCGCATTCAGATGGAGTTGGACTGCCTCCCTTTTGGAATGAGGTTTCTTTATCATCAGAGTTCCTATTCTGTTTATTCAGACTGTTTTTCTATGAAGGAGACATGGCCATGCATGTTTTTGTTATGGCTAGTGTCATTGCTTCCTTAGGACAGTGGCCAGAGAGATAAATTAACTCGGTTGACTGAGCTGGAACCAGTGACATCTCTGTGCAATCCTGTGTTTTACTGTTTGTTCCTTCTTTCATTCACTCAACAAAAAGCTATTGAGCGACTACTCTGTGCTAGGAGCTGTATTAGGGCATTGGTAATAGGAGAAAGAATAAGACACGAACTGTGCACTCAAGCTACTGGCAGTGTCCCCTGGAAGCCCCCTTCACCTTGTAGGAAGATGAGCACTCTCAGATAGCATGTGGGAAACAATGGAAATGTTTTTTATGAAAAGGATGTTGGTTTAGTTTGCCATTGTGGTCAGATCAGATCACTGTGTATTAAACTTTAGGATTGAAATGTCCTCCACACCAAACTTCCCCCCACTCTATCACAGTGACCTTTCTAGGACTCCTATTTTATTTATTATTTTTTAAATTAAAAATAACCTTTTAAAATAATACTATTTTAAAATAGGGTCTTGCTCTGTTGCCCAGGCTGGAGTGCTGTGGCCTAATCATAGCTCACCGCAGCCTTGAACTCCTGGGCTCTAGTGATCCTCCTGCTTCAGCCTCCTGAATAGCTGGGACTACAGGCATAGGCCACCCAGCCCAGCAATTCCTTTTTTAAAATGCTACCCTTTCCACTAGTATTTGAAGCAATGAATTAAGTTTTCAGAGGTTAGCAAACCAGGCTTTAAAGAAGTGAGGCAAAGGGGAAGGAGGCCAAGACGAGGGCTCAGTCTGGAGCAGAGAGCAAATCTGGGGGAGGTAGCATTTGGGGAACCTTGGGTTGTATGGACCCCAGTAGGGTGCTGGAGGGGGTGTTAGGTGGGTGGGGAAGGAAGAATGGAGAAACTTAATAAATTTGCCCATTTCTCATCAGCCATGGCTAAACGTTTTGGATTTTGCTTAGGATTTACTTTATGTTCGCCGAGAAGGCAGGAAGAAGATGCTTCAGTCCTCTATGACATTTCCCTAGTGTCCAGTGTAAGGAATCGGGGAAGGACAGGTTCTGCTCGTGATTAATCAAGGCACAATGATGCACTGAGTCAGATCTGCTTTGCAACTTAGAAGACGTGTTCAAAGCCCTGAGTTTTTACTTATAAACTCCATGGCCTTAGACAAGTTATTTAACCTTTTTGAACCTTTATTTCTTCATCCATAAAATGGGGAGTAATACTATATGTCAGTAAGGATTATTATAAGAATTAAGTGAAAATGTCTCTATAAAGTGCCTAGTATGGCACCCCAATCCCTAATATAAACTCAACAAATATTTGTTACATTTCTCTCTATACATTCAAAAGGATAAGCACTGAAATGTAGACACTAGTCTTGAACCCTCCATGTACTATCTAGCAGCTGTCCTCATAAGAATTTATATGGATGGAGTCAACCTTCCACTTGGCTAGGATTGCAGTTCAGTCAAATGAGTATTAGCAGAAAGGAGTTACCTGCTATTGTTTTCACTGCAAATGACATCCTTATTATGGTGCCCTGAGTTTGTCCAGGTTAAATAAATCTGAATGATTATTTTCATTAATGATTCTCTATTATTAATATCATTATCAGCAAAAGATGCAGCATAGATTTGGATGAAAAATAACATCGCAGAGATTTTCTAATTATTACTTTTTTTCTGAAAGTACAATGCATTGAAAAAAGTTCAGAGTCCTGGCTATGTTCAAGGAGAGGTTGGAATACCACTTATCCAAAATGGAACATAGAGTTCATCCAAATTACTTTCCAACTATGATGCTTCTTAGACAGATAATTTGAGATTTATTAGGTCCAAATGGGGAAAGTCTAGTTATCTATCGAAAAGGCCTTTCCATTAAGCGAAAAATATTACAAATAGCCAATTTTCAGCCAATGGGTAATGTTTTTGGAATGTTCATGAAGAATCTAGATTGTCATCTTTGAAATGTATAAACATTGGTGAGAAAAAAAGCATTTCTTCAAGTTTTATGAACATTTTCGACAACTCAGCCATGGCTAATTAAACATTTCAGATTTTTTTTTTCTGATTTACTTTACTCCTGAGTTCACCCAGAAGGCAGGAAGAAGATGCTTCAGTCCTGTACAAAATTTCCATAGTGTCCAGTGTAAGCAATTAGGAAAGAATAGTGGGAAGATAGATTTGGAAAGAGGAGTTTTGGAATTATATCTTGGCTCAGTCTTTGGCAAGCCACCTAATATGAATGCACCACATGTAAATATCACTTACCTGTAGATAATAATGAAGATTGCTCTTCTACCTTACCCAATAGGATCACCATAGGACCAAATAGGCAAATCTATATGGAAACACCGTGTAAATTGGCTGGAGCTGTACAGATATTGGTTACTATTATTTCAGCATCACACATTCAACAAATTAGCAACAAATACCTATTATCTTTCAGCTATGCTATGTTATTAATATCTTTAGAAACCCAGAGAGATAGTTTAGTTTTGTACCTTATATTTTATTGATTTATGCTCTGACCTTAATTTATTTCTTCTGCTTCTTTTGCTTTTGGTATAATTTGCTCTTCTTTTTCTAGTTCCTTAATGTGGAAAATTAGATTATTGATTTAAGACCTTTTCTCTTTTCTAATATAAGCATTTAATGCTAAAAATTTGCCTCTAAGCACTGCTTGACCTGCAACTCATTAATTCTGAGATAGTGTGTTTTCATTTTATCCAATACAAAATATTTTCTAATTACTTTTGTGATTTAAAAATTTTAAAATGTGTTTAATTTTTAAATATTAGGGGATTTTTTAGATATCTTTCTGTTATTGATTCCTAGTTTAATTTCATTATAGTTATAGAGTATACCTTGCACTTATTTTGTTCCTTTTAAATTTATTGAGATTTTTCATAACTGAGAATGTGGCCTCTCTTGATGAATATTTTATGTACACTTGAAAAAAATGTGTATTCTGCCATCATTGAGTGGAGTGTTATATAGTAGCAATCAGGTCAAGTTGGTGTATAATATTATTTAGATTTTCTATGTCCATACTAATTTTTCTGTATACTTGTTCTGTTAATTACTGGTAGAAGAATGTTGAATTATCTAACTTCAATGTCATACTGTGGATTTGTCTGCTTCTCATTTCTGTCTATTAGTTTTTGCTTCATGTATTTTGATACTTGTGTGAGGTGCATATATCTTTAGGATTAAGTCTCCTTGGTGGATTTTATCCCTTTATCATTATGTAATATTATTCTTCTTATTTTGTAATATCCAGCTTTCTTTTGATTAGTGTTCATCTGGTATATCTTTTCCTACCTTTTAACTTGTCTTTATATATAAAGTGGGTTTCTTGTAGGCTGCAGAGAGTTGGGTCTTGCTATTTTTCTAACTGAAAATCTCTGCTTTCTAATGGGGACAGACCACATTGTTATTTAATGTAATTATTGATACTGTTGGATTTATATCTATTGCCTTGCCACTTGTTTTTCTATTTGTCATTTTTTTGTTTCCTTATTCTCTTTTCTTTCTTATTTTGGATTATTAGAGTCTTTTTTATTATTCCTCTTTTTTGTTGTTTAGTGGGTTGATATAGGGTTTATAAAATACATCTTATCATATAACAGTCTATGTTTAAATAATGTAATACCACTTTCTATAGAGTATAAGAATCTTACAACAGTATATTTTAAACACTCTCATATTTGTTATTTTTGACATACATTTTACTTCTATATATGTTATAAATTCATAATATATTGTTATTAGTTTGCTTAAGACAGTCCTTTTTTTAAAAGAGACTAAAAATAAGAAAAATACTTTTATATGTATTCTGATTTTGTCAATTTAATTGCTCTTCATTTCTTTTTGCCAATCCAAATTTTCCATCTTTTATCATTCTCCTTTTGCCTATAGAATTTTCTCTAACTCATCTTTTAGTGCAGGTTTACTGGCAATGAATTTTCTCAATTTTTGTTTTTCAGAAAATATTTTTCTTTTTCTTTCATTTATAAAATACAGAAATCTTTTATATAAATCTTATATATCTTGTCTTTTATATAAAGATATAAATCTTTTAATTTATTAAACTATAAAAATCTTCGTTGACTTTTTTTCTGTCACTTTAAAGATGTTACTCTCTTTTGTCTTACACAATTTCTGATGAGAAGTCTGTAATTCTTATCTTTGTACTTCTGTATGTTTCTTTTTTCTCTAGCTGCCTTCAAGATTTTCTTTTATATCATTGATTTTAGCAGTTTATGATGTGTCTAGGTGTGTGTACGTGTATTTATCTTGCTTATGTTTCTCTGAGCTTCTTAGATCTGGTGTGTTGTCTTTCATTAATTTTGGAAAATCATCTGTTATTACCTCTTCAAATATTTCTTTGGTAGTATTTTTTTCCTATTTTCCTTCTGGAATTCCAATCATACATTTTTTAAACTGTTTGATATTCTACCATAATTCTTTAATGCTCTGTTCTGTCTTTTCTTTATTCTGTTTTAATTTGGATAATTTCTTCTGGTTTATCTTCAACTTTACTTGTTCTTTCCTAAGCTATGTCTTATTGCAATAATTTTTTATTTCAATGTTTACTGAAGGTAACTATAACAATGACAAATCCTAAACTCATCATTTCATGCTCTTTATTTCTAGCTTTCCCATGTGACTCTTTTTTGATAGCTTTTATTACTTTGCTGAAATTTCCATCTCTTCATGCATGTTTTCTACCTATTCCACTAGATTATTTAAAATATTAACCTTAGTTGTTTTACAAACCCGGTCTGATAGTGCTAACATCCAGGTAATCTCTAGGTCTTATTCTATTGTTTATTTTGTCTCTTGATAGTGGTTTGCTTTATTTTATTATTTTGTCTGTCTCATTATTTTTGATTGACTGCCAGACATTATGTGTAGAAGAATAGTGAAGTCTGAGGTAAATAGTATTTATTTCCTGAAATGGGCATGGCTCTTATTATTTCATGTTATTAGTGTGGGGGTTTAAGTTACTCTTGCCAGTAGATATGCTGAGCTTAAGTTTTGTAATTGTGGTTTTGAAGGTTCTGAAGTTCACGGTTTACTGTAGTCACCCTCAGTAAACCATGAACTTCAAGTTCCTTCAGTGATGGACTCCTGCTACTTGTGCTTGATATGAGGCCTGAGGTGCAGAGGGCTTTTCTCAATATTTATGCTTCACCATTAGTTTTTAGTAGCCCCTGCACATTCCATCACAGATAGAGTCTGTATTCTTCTTGCCCTTATTCCCTCAGATGTAGACTATAGTTGCTTATGTGGTGTGAGGCTTGTGATGGTAGCAGGGAAGGATCTTTGTTCTCCTGGTTCAGTGTTGGTCTTAGGGAGGTCCTGTGTCCTTGAGCCTCAATGGTGACACTTTCTCAGTATTCTTATACCTCCTTTCCATTTCAGCCAAACTCTGCCTTGTATCTGTGGGAGATTTTTCTGTCCTACCTTCAATGGCAACAAGACACTGTTTTCTGTCAATGCAGGATCCTAGGCCAGAGAGAGTTTCTTACCTCTCCAAAGGCTTTCTTTACCCAGTAGCAGAGAACTTTTGCTTTCTTTCCTCTCAAGAAGCAGGGATCTTTGCCAGGGCTCTGAAAGTGGGAAGTTTTCCTGCCTTTCCTCCAGCAGTTTTAGATTTTTGCTTCATATGAAAGAATGGACTGGTAAGTGAATGAGACTTTGTGCTTGTACCACTGCAGCAGCAGATGTTCATAACCAGAGTGTTGGCACCACTGAAGGGGACTCACTCAAGTTTCCTATCTGGCCCGAAATCTTTCTCAAGAGTATTTGGTAATGGTTCATGAAAAAGAACTGGTGAGTAGGTGCAGATTCTGCTCGAATATAGGGTTCTGGGGATTCCATATTGTCTCATTAGCCCACACTTGACCTTCAAGAATTTGTTAAAATTTTAGCTGTTTCCTTTTCACTCACTTTTATGGCAGCTGCCTTTCCTTTTCATGCTCTGCCAAAAGGGAAATAATCTGTATATTTCATCTCTCCTTAGAGGGGTCTATTACTCATTGAAAAGTACTTTAGTTGGTTGCTTTGTGCTCTCAGCTCTCTGATGGGCTCAAGAAAAGTTATAGTTGTACAGACCATTTGGCTTTTTCTCGTCGTTAGGATGGGATCACTATTCTCTTGGGTTTCTATATCCTAAGTGGAAATTTTGAAGAGTTTAGTAAAGGAACTACTTATAAGAATGCAGATCAAATATATGAAAACTACAGGGGATAATGCAGGACCCTGGGGTGAATAGTAGCAAGGCATTATTATCACCATGTTATCGGTTAAATGGTTTCCCTCATAAAGATATGTTGAGGTAATAATGTCCATTTTCTGTGAATGTGATCTTATTTGGAAAGAGGATCTTTGCAGTTGTAATCAAGTTAATATGAGGTCATTAGGGTGGGCCTACTGACTAATCCAGTATGTATAGTGTCTTATAAGAAGAGGAGAAGAGACATAGATAAAGACACATGGAAAATGCCATGTAATGATTAAGGGAGAGACTGGGGTGATGCATCTACAAGCCAAGGAATGCTGAGGATTGCCAACAACTATCAGAAGCTGCGAAGAGACAAGGAGGTATCCTCTCTTACCCCCTAAGAGGGAACATGGCCCTGCCAACACCTTGATTTTAAACTTCCAGTCTCCAGGACTATGAGACAAACATCTGTTGTTTTAACCATGATAATTTGTTATGGCAGCTATGGGAAACTAGTATATATCCCGAGGCCTGAAGGGGTGAAGAGACAGGGAGGGAAAGAGCTTTGTGGAGCTCTAATTTCAGGATGACACTGACATGAAAGGGATTCCAGAGAATAAGTACCCTGACCTCTCTATCCTCTATCCCTTCATCCTCTTGCTGGGGCTCCTCTTTGACCAAACTCAACTGGAAGCCAGAGGGCAAGGCAGTCAGTTGAAGTAGTTCATATAAGTCAGCCTCCTGGGGCAGAGAGCCAAGTGGGGAAGACTGAACAGGAGAGATGAGGAACAAAAGGAAGATAGCCAGTCCAGCAGGGTTTTGTGTAACAGACAAGGTATGCAATGTGACTCTTTAACGTTTCTTTGGTAGGTGGCATAGGGTTGTTAGCAAGACCACAGAGTTAGTAGATCTGTGCCTTTTGCCCCAGCTCTGCAGTGACTCACTGTGACCCTGGATACTTCACTTCTGATACTCTATTTGCTCATCTGTAGGAGGGGGTTAGATAAGATGACCTCTGTGGTCTCTTCTTGGTCTTGTATTGTGTGTACAGGAATGAGTAATCTTACATCAGACAAAACGAGGTCTAAAATAAATTTTCTGAAGCTCATAACTTGAAATTTTTATGACTTCAGCCAGGTTCAGGGAAGAAAACAACCAGAGTTGTTGAAGATAATTATACCTTTACTCAGTAGCCATGAAAATTTTTGAAAAAAATGTGTTTTTCATGTCTAAAATCTCTTTTTAATGTAGTAGCTCTGTGAAAACTTTGTCACTTAGGAGTTAAAATTCTCTTTTTGTGTGTGTTTATAGTCCAAATGGTCCACCTAAGAGAAAAGCTGAATTTCTTGTTAATGCCACTTGCTTTTGTCAAGGAACTCACCACTTATTTTTTACAGTCCTTTCCCTTCAGGTACCCTTTCAGCATAGAGTTGGAGAAAGAGAGAGAGAAAGAGAAAGTTTTTGGGCCTTATGTGTTCTCTAGTCACTAAGGAGTCAAAAGGTTGTTTATTGATTTTCTTTTGGCTTTTGAAGTCAAAGGTATTCTCCCACATGGGCTACAGAATTCTTGGTATGGTGTTGCCCTTGGGGGCTCCCATCTCCGATCCAGATGCTGGGGTTGGTTTTGAGCAAAGGCAAATACTAATGATACAGTAATGTTACACATCACAGACAAGCCAGATCTGGAATCAGTTTTCAGACTTCCTGATGTCTGCAAGGGGAGATTTTCCTTTTGTGTGAGGCTCAACTCCATTTATACCTCATTCACAAAGGCTCCTCTCATCACATAAATCCACTGTTATCATTTTCCTTCTGCTCTCAAAATACTCTCAGTTAACAGTTCATCACGGGCAACCTTCCGATGTCAACTCACTTCTCAAGGCAGGAATTGGGAAACTTCCAATATGGTGACATGGGGAAGGGTGCACTTATTTAGGGACAAACGAAACAACCAAATTCATGATAGACATATTCACAAGAATATATAACTGTGTCCTTTTTTGTAAATTATAACAGGACGATAACATGTAGATGTAAATTGGATGACTGAGTAGGAAGCAATAGGGCAAGAGATGTTGGCCCGGGTAGGGGGGGAAATGAGTGAAGCCAGGAAACAAAGGAGAACAAGAGAAGGTGGTATTATTTTATATAAATTCACTTTTCTTGATCTAGCCCACCTTTAGGGAACTTGAAAGCAGTCCATCTGATATGGAGCAGTGGATTACAAACTGGCTAAGTGTGAGTCAATGACCACAGAAGGAGGCACTGGGGCAAGGTCTATGGCACAAAAAAGGTTAAGAATTTCTGAATTAGGAAAATAGCTTAATAAAGAGGCACCCAGATGGCTGATATTAGTGCATTTACTAGGTCCCACATCAGCAGAGAAACTGATGTCTGAATTAGCAAACCACATATACTGCAAAGTCTATCACACAAGCAAAGGGCTGTCCAAGGTTAAGATGGCCCAGGATATGTCAGCCTGCTGCACGGCTCTTACACAGACAATGTGTGATACATGTGCAACATAAATTTTTCTTGATATTTGAACTTAATGTGGTTTTCTGGTAAGAGTAACTGTTCCACCTGGTAAAGCTTGATACCTACTTCCTTTCTTATACCAAAATAAATTCCAGAAGGATCAAACGTTTAAATGTAAAACTATGGATCTATAAAAACACTAGAATAAAACTTTTGTGAATTTTAAAAATGATCTTGGAATGGTTATGGCTCTTTTAAGCATGATATAAAACTTAGAGCTGTAAGGAAGAGGATAAACAGATTTGCCTATATAAAAATACAAAATTTTACATGAAAAAAATACCAAAAGAGAGTTAAAAGGCAGCCTGGAAAAAAAAATAGCACCACTTGTAACAAAAGGACTCATTTTCCATAGTACCCAAATTGCTTTTTTTTTTTGATACAGATTCTCACTCTGTTGCCCGGGCTAGAGTGCTGTGGTGTCAGCCTAGCTCACAGCAACCTCAAACTCCTGGGCTCAAGTGATCCTTCTGCCTCAGCCTCTCGAGTAGCTGGGACTACAGGCATGCGCCACCATGCCTGGCTAATTTTTTCTATATATATTTAGTTGGCCAATTAATTTCTTTCTATTATTAGTAGAGACGGGGTCTAGCTCTTGCTCAGGCTGGTTTCGAACTCCTGACCTTGAGCAATCCGCCCGCCTTGGCCTCCCAGAGTGCTAGGATTACAGGCATGAGCCACCGCGCCCGGCCCCAAATTGCTTTTAAAAACAGAAAAGAAAAAGATCTAAAATCCAGAGAAAAATGTCAGTAAGAAATAAAGAGGAAGTTCACATAAAAAAGAATGAAGTTGTCTTATAAACAAGTGAAAAGAGACTCATGCTCACTGATAACGAAAGACATAAAAAATAAATGAACAGATTTGCATGTTACCACCATTGGTTTGGCAAAGATTTAGAAGTTTTATAATCTTCTCAGTTGGCTAAGACATATGCAGACACCCTTGTACATTGTTCCTGGGAGAACAAATTGGTACAAGTGTTTGAAGATTAATTTAGCAATATCTATAAAAATTTAAAATTCTCAATTCCTTTGACTCACCATTTCTACTTTTATGAATTTATTTTGTGGATAAATTCACATAAATTTGCAAAATATGTGTACAGGTTGATGCTTTCTAATTATAACAAAAACAGATACATAGACACTAAGAAGTAGCCTACATATCCATCCAAAGGTGGCAGTGCATGTTCATTATGGTACATTAATGCAATGGTTTATAGCTTTCAAAATGAGGTAGATATAGTATTAATACGGAAAGCTCTCTAACATACATTAAATTAAAAACAAGTTGCCAAATAGTATGTATGGAATGATCCTATTTGTGTTAAAAAGCATTCAGAATATTTGTAACACGTGGAAAGTTAGCAGAATGGTAGGTTGGGATGGGGAGTGGGGGAGGGCAGGGGAAGGTTGGAGATTTGCAGAATCTCACCACCCACTCCCCCTTTATAGCTTTCTGTAGTGTTTGAATTTTTAAATAAAATTTATAAAATATTTGGAAAACATTCATAAATATTTCATTTAAAAGGATTATTTACTGTTATTCTTCGAATGTTTGTTCCCTTTGAAACTCATATGGAGATTTAATGGATGTGGGGCCTTTGGGAGGTGATTACGTCAGGAGGGCTGTGCCCTCATGAATGGATTAATGGCGTTAATTAATGGGAGTGGGTTATTGAGAGACTGGGTTTGTTATAAAAGTGAGTTCAGCCCAATTTCCTCTCTCTGTCTCGTGTGCTCACTTCTATCTTTCTCCCTCCCACCGTGGGATGATCCTCGTCAGAAGGCAGTGCCATGTTCTTGGACTTTCCAGCCTCCAGATCTGTCAGAAATAAATTTCTTTTCTTTGTAAGTTATCCAGTCTGTGGTATTCTGTTATAGCAGCAGAAAAAAGACTTAGACATTTACCAAGAAAAAAAAAATGAATGGCTGCCTCATATTTTAGATATTCCCATTTGTATAATGTTGAGAGATAGAGGAGGGACATATTAAGGTAAGGTTGGTGGCTTTGGGAATGCCCCTAGACCCACCACATTGATGTAAGGCATTTACGCTTTTGCATTCTTGCAGAAGCAATGACTGGTGTTTTAAGAGTTTAGGCTCTCAGTGCAACTGAGGCCTTGGTAGAATCTCAGCTCTAGTATTTATCAATGTCACCTGGACAAGTTTCTTCATCTTCCCTGAGGCTTATAACAGGGAGAAAGGTAATAGAGGCCACATGAACAATATGTGTACAACGGATAGCAAAGTAAGCCCATCTGGGTTAATTCTTTGGAAAACTGCGAAGAATTTGTTGTATACTTTATAATTTCCAAGGCACTTTTACTTATATTCTATTACTTGAGTCTCAAACAGTCCAGTGAGGTAGGTAAAGATGGTATTTGTCCTTCTTGTTTTATAGGTAAATCTAGAATACAGAAAGGGGACTTGTTATGTAGGTGATAAAAGGGACATGATCACAGCCTCTTACCTCCTATTTCAGACCTTCTCCACTACATCTCAAAGACTGTAGGGAGTTATTGGGCAGCACTGAACAAACAGAATGAGACCTACCTGGATCTTTCTGAGCAAAGAATGAAGACAAAACAAAACAAAACACCCCTATTTTCCGAGTGAAGCAGAAGGAGAAAAGGCTGAATTAGCTTCTCCTTCCATCCCAACAGCCCTCGAGCAGTTCTTGTCAAGCATCTGCAAGTTGACATAAGGTTGCCCCATTCAATCTGGCTCTAAATTGTTCTGTTAAATGCTAGACAACTTTTGTCACAGAATCTATCCCTCTCCTTCAGGATGATTGTCTATAATTAAGGAGGAAACCAGAAAATAATGATAGGGTTCTCTTTTGCCTTTCTAATAGCTTTCTTATTAAGCTTGTCTGAAAAAGCCACTGAGATGTTGATTTCCCACGTAACCAAAAGAAGCCAGCCATTATATAATTACTTCTTTTTAAAAACTACAAAGGGAAATGTGTCACAAATGCTTTCAATGGGCTAAAGACACCACGAAGCACAAAGAAAAAAAAAATTCCTCTCCACCAAAAAAAAAGCAGTGAATAAATTAGTTATTAAAGAAACGTCTTTGCTAAATCCACTGAGGTTCCAGTTGCAAATCACCCATGGGGTGATCTTTGAGGTATGGTTGCGGCAGGAAGAAGAGGACGGGAAGGGGGGCGTGGGGAAGAGGACAGTGAGGTTGTGGGTGGCATAATGATATTTGTGCCTTTTAATGGTAAGAAGAATGAGTCCTCACTTACATTTTCTCTACTGGAGGAGACCAAAATGCTCACAGGCTGAGACCTGATGCAGGTTCCTGGTGATGTCATCGCTGTTAGTCATGTCCGCAGGAAAGGGGCAAGGTCCATGTTCCCAGTGCCCCTCAACTACCAGCGTATTCCTATACTGGGTACCAGAGGGAGAGTGAGAAATACCTCGTAGGATGGGTTCTCTTCTCCTTTTGCTGTTTTCTTTCCTTTCCCCCCTCTTTCTGCCCAAAGAGAGGGACTGTTAGGGTAATCACCCACTGAAGTCACTCAATGAACAGGAGCCAGTGTTAACAAGAGCAAGGTTTGTCTGTCCTGTAGGTGTTTTATTTATGGGGTGGAGAAGCCTATATGACCCAGAGGTGACTTTAGATCAAGGCCACACATTATAAATGGCTGGGGATTCATTTCCAAATTCTGCTATGATTTCCTCTCTGGTGATCGGGGCTTCTCCTTTTCAAATCTATTTCGCCCCGCATCCCACCGTGGTGCTTTCAGGCAAGACGTGGCTCCATGCTAAGAAAAGAAGAGCTGACCAAGAAGAGCCTTTGTGCTGATGTGATATAGACATCACCTCCTTGTAGAACAGCATGCCTAAAGATGCATTAGGAGATACTCCTCCTTGAAGGTGGATTGCTGAGCAGGGTGGAGGCAAGCTTGGGACAGCCTTAAGAAGGGATAGTGTGTGGCCAAAGATTGTTTTGAAACATCTTGCTAGCATCTCAGCTCACCCCGTAGTGGAAAGACCTGGCCTGGGAGATGTGGGGTATAGCCCTAGACAAGCCACAGAACCCCCTCAATTCTCAATTTCTTTATCCATACAGTGGGATGGGGGAGGGTTACATTTTTAATCTTTTAAATTTCATGGAGTTAAAAATAGTTTGTGTGAATTATCTGTATTAATCACACAATAATGAGATATCAGAATCATAAGAGTATTTAGGGGTCACTAGCAATCCTATGGTCCAATTTCCTACACAGTAAAGTTGTTTTCTTTGCAACATCCCTCATAGGTGATCAATCATCCAGCGTTAATTTGAACATTCCTGGGATGAGGAGCACATTACTTCACAAGTAAGAATTTGAATTCTTTTTAACAACTCCATCAGATGGCAAAATGTGCATCCTCATAATATCTACTCACTGATTTCATTCTTGCTAATCCAGGACCCCTGTTATGATGGTTAATTTTGTGTGTCAACTTTACTAGGTCACCGGACCCAGATATTTGGTTAAATACCAGTGTAGATGTTGCTGTGAATGTATTTTAAGATGAAATTAACATTGAAATCAGCAGATTTTGAGTAAAGCAGATTGCCCTTTGTAATGTGGGTGGGCCTCATCCAATCAGTTGAAGTCCTTAAGAAAATACAGACTGAGATCCCTCAAGGAAGAGGGAATTCTGCCTCTAGACTGTCTCCAGACTCCAGCTGCAGCATCAACTCTTCCCTGGGTCTCCAGCCCACTGGCCCACCCTGCAGATTTTGGACTTGCCAGCCTCCACAATTGTGTGAGCCAATTCCTTAAAATAAATCTCTCTCTATCTAGCTATCCATCCATCTATCTGTCTATCATCTATCTATCTCCTATTTGCTCTGGAAAACCCTGACTAATACACCCACAGGGCAACATGTCAGGTCTTCCCATATTTGAAGAGCATCTCTATATCACTCCATGTTAAGTTGGGTCCTGAGAACCGGTGGATGGTTTGATGGAGATTTCTCCTGGCAGAGAAAAGCAAGCTCACCTTTGGATTCAGGAGGGGCAGTGACGAAATGCCAAGACATGAATGAGAAAATAAAGAATGCAAAGTGCTGAAGGTGTTAGCACCTACTAGATGCTCCTTTAATGAGAGCAGTTATGGTGAATGAAGACACACCAGGCCAGGTCAGACAATGCAATCACCCCCACCAGTGTCCTCTAACATTTGCAGGGCTTGTTGGGCTATCACAATATTTGCTTTCACGCTTGGGAGATAATTGGCACTTAGCTGTTACGGCAGCAGCAGTAGGGGAAAAAGAATAACACACGGGGAAGGGGGTACGTCTGGTTTTCATCTGCTAGATCCGACACATGCCCATGCGAATGAAAAATAACAGCTACGGATGGCTCAGCGCCTGGACATCTGTCGTCACCCTGTCTGGTAGCTGCGCTTTCTTCTTTAAACATGAATGAGGTGACTGAGGGGGAACTGGAGAAATCTCTGCAGTGTGGGAGCCAAGGACAGCGTTCTCGAGGCAGCCCTGAAACGCGCCTGCAGTCTGATTCTTCGCGTGGGCGCTTACTATTGAACACTTATGCAGGGAACAGGAACTGTGGCTGGTTTTGCCCAGGCTTCCTTGGTTCACGACTCCTGCCCCAACTAAGTCTATGGTGCCAATATTGCAGGAAAAACAATTGAAATAAAAACCCTACAAGCCCACTACCCAAGCACAACTGTTTTTCAATGTTTTTTTTTGTTTTCACCCACCTGCCGACATACTTTAGTGTAATTATAATCAGTGTATGAATAGAATTTTATATAGTATTTTTTTCACTTAAAACCCTTTGATGAACACGTTCTTATATTGTTTCTCTTCATTAGTCCCATTTTATAGCTGTGGTATTATTTCAGAGCGGATGTACCGTGCTTAAGTTCACCCTCCCTCATTGTTAGACATTTCCAATACTGGTTATAAAAAATCTCTACAATGAATATCCTTTTGTGTATAGCTTTTTCCTCTTTTGAATAATATCCTTCAGCATTTCCAGAGAATGAGTCAAGAGATGTATTTTTATGCCTTGATATAGATTGCTACATTGTTTCCTAAAAGGGTTTGTATTGGTATAAGTTACCAAAAATAATATGCAAATGTGTCACGTTGCCAGAATGTTGCCAGATTGGGTATTAATTATAGTGAGTATAAAGCAATATTACAGTATAGTTTTCTTTTCTTTTCTTTTTAAATTAACAAAGATAATCCTTTTCCATATATTATTTAAGGAGTTACATTTCTTTCTGTATGTATTGTTTGGGCCTGCTGGTTTCTATTGGGGTATTGAGTTTTACAATTCAATTTGAATGAGCTCTTTACATGTTAGAATTGATAGAAATATTTTCCTACTCTATTATTTTTTTATTTTTAGCTCTATCATTTCTTTTTGTGTAGAAGATGAACTTTTTTTTTTTTTTATCTTAGTGGGCTTTCTGATTGTCTTTATTTTTTTATTGAGGAAAACCTTTTAATCAATTATGTATTATATTGTACTTGTTTTTTGTTTTATCTGCAACTTGAACTTGGTGGAATGTTGTCTAATTTCTGAGCACATTTTGCTATTCAAATGTAGTTCTGGTTCAGAATGGTTCTGGTTCATCCAAACGCACTGAACCAACAACTAAAAATTCAAAAATAAGCTTTGGCTCCTTTTACTATTCAGAATATGCAATTAATAGTTCAGTTTTTGCAGGGAAGTATGGCTCATTCCCATTTTTTGTTGGAGTCCTTGAATGGCTTCAGTCCCTTTCATATGTGCTCCATATGTATTCTGTGCTTGGGGGGAACCCTTTGAAGGCAGAGTTGCAGTACTCAATTTACTTGGTGTTGAGTCTTTCCCCAGCCTCTTAGCTCATGCATCATCCTGGCTATATTGCCTGAGATGCCCTTTGCTCTGGTTACTGTCTGAATCAAGGCCTGCCACTAGCCCTGAAGCAGCCATTGGTTTAGGGTTGCTGACCAGTTGGTTTGCGGGTTCACCTCCCTCCCACATGGTAGCCGTGAGGTTGGAACTCTGTCCCAGTTGGGTGGGTTTGTGTATGGCCCTCCTGTGTTCTGGGTTAAGGTGAAGATCTACCATTCAGAGCCGAGGCTGTGGTTAACTTACAAGCAGGCTCCACAATGGGAGGCTGAGAAACACTGTCCTGTGGTGTGTTTGCTCACAGCGGCTCGTTAGTAAGTGGTGTTCGAGCATTTATTAATGATCTGGGAGTTCTTTTATGGCTTAGCCTGCAGGCCATCTTAGAACAGGGACAGAGCAAGGCAGAGGAGATGTGGCCCGGACTGAGAGCTGGCTCCCCATACAGTTCAGTAGTTCAGGTTAAAATGTCCAGAGACTGTATTAAGCAGAGACTCAGCCCAGGCTGCTGTTAGTACTGATAACTGAAATTAGTGATCGAGGCAAGGATCTCGATCAATTGAGGTTTATTAAGCCATCTTTAGGGCATGTCCAGGAAAACCGAGAGCCACAGACACATCTGTGACTGTCTTTCTGGAAAGGCTTTCAGGAGGTTTAGTATTTTAGTATTCACACATTTCCTCAAAGGATGAAAAGTCGTGTAGGAAAAGGGGCAGGTAGGTAGTAAGGCAAATGGTTACATTCTTGTGAGACTTTATTAGGGCCCAGTAAATCTGTGTTTTAAATAAGATAAAATGAATGCTTGAAAAGTAAAAGGGAGTAAAGGAAGAATCAATTACGCAGACGTCTCTGGGTGGGTGAAGGAATGATTGATCTTGTCCTGTCTCTGTTCTGCACCTGGAAATAGGAACTTGTAACCAACATTATCAGTGTGGATTTGAACAGACTAGTTTTAGACTGCAGACTAGACTTAGCCTGCAGACCTAAAGTTATAATTTGCATGTACCTGTTTACGGGAGGCCAACAAGGAATTTCTTTATGAACAATGTGTAGGGGCAGTCCTTGTAGATTTCTGAGGCCTTGTACTTTCCCATGGGGATCTGGCTGATGCTAACGCTAGTAACAGCTATTCATCTGGAAGAGCATGTGGCATGATTTGACCTCCAGGCTTGACTTTCCCTTTTGCCTAAAGAGTTTGGGGAGGCCCTGAGATTTTTATATTTTTCCTTGACAGAACCAAACATCTGATGGGTGAAGAAAGCCTCTGGCTTCCCTAGTGTAAAATTCCATCTTTGATGGGCAAGTTGCTGGGTCATGGTTCTTGGCTCTCAGACATGAGGATGAGAAACATCTAGATGAAAGAAGATTCAAGGTATTGACAGGAGCGGGACTCTTCAACCGGCGATGAGGCCATCCACGGAGATCCAGGTGAGTGGTCTGCGCTCAGAGGGAGTCGGACTTCCAGCAGGGAATTGGAAACCAGAAACTTAACAGAAGTAGAGTCAGCTGGACTGGAAGCATCTTACTCGACCAAACTGGGATCTCAGTGCAGTAAAATCAGACACTGAAGCTGAGAGTCGCAGTGGGAAAAAGAGAATTTATGCAGGGCACCATGCAAGAACAGGCAGCTACTGCTCAAACCCCAAATTCTCTGATGGCTTGCAAGCAAGAGCTTTTAAAGGCAGAGGTACATTTCAGGCAGGCCTGGCCTCAAAAGGCATATCCTAAAGTGGGCATGGGGGAATATCCTAAAGTGGGCATGGGGGAATCAGTGGATTCCTAGATTCCTGGATTAGCTGGACAGGAATGTTAAAATGGGTGTGACAGGCCCCTCAGAGAGAAAGTTAGAACCAAAAACAGCAGTGAGAGTTCAGTTCCTCCGTTTCCCCTTGTCTACATTTTCATCTGGTGGTGGTTTCTGAAAAACAACTCAAGGACATGTGTTAAGATGCCATCTTAAGTAGTTTCCCTGTGACTCTGGCTCCCTTGGAGAACCATTGCTCTCATTAGGTTGTCCCTTCACTTTTCAAGGCTAGCCAGGTGTCCAGAGCTCTACTTAAAGGGACTCAAGATTTTCCTTTATTTCCATGCTTGGGAGGGAGAGGAGGGGACGGTGGGGTTGGGGGTGGCTGGCAGGCTCATATTAAGTCTACTGGAGAGGGTAAGAGGACTAATTGATGCTCACAGGGGCCACCCAGGGACTCTGGAAAGGTTGCCTGCTTGGGGATTGCTATGGCTTGAATGTTGGTATTTCCCTCCAATTTGTATGTTGGAATTTAGCTCCTCGGGTAACGATATTAAGAGGCGGGGCCTTTGGGAGGTGATTAGGTCACAGGGCTTTGGCCTCATGGATGGGATTGGTGCCCTTATAAAAGGGCTTGAGGGGAGTGAGTTTGTCCTTTTCTTTGCCCTCTGGCCGTGTGTGGGCAGAATTCACCCCTCGTATCCTTCCACCACGCGAGGACCCGCTGAAGATGCCATTCGAGTGAACAGCCCTCACCGGACACAGAGCCCTCAGCCAGCACCTTGATCTTGGACTTCCAGCTTCCAGAGCTGTAGGAAAATAAATTTCTATTGTTTATAAATTACCCAGTGGAAGGGATTTGGTTATAGTAGCAGGAACAGACTGCTGGAATAGTAGCAGGAACAGACACCAGGGTCTTGCCCTGCTTCTCTGCCCGGGCTGTCTGTCTTGCCGGCCGGTCCAGCTGATTTTTTTTTTTTTTGGCAAAGACTCCGACTCCTGCTCCGACTCCTGCTCCGACTCCGACTCCTGCTCCGACTCCTGTTTCAGCTCTGAGCTTCCTAGAGGAGACTTCGAGACCTGCTCTTCTTCCAAGGCTGGATTATATGCCTCTGCTAGGTGCTCCCATAACACTGCATATTTCTAGCATTGCTCTTAATGCATTTTTTAAAAATCATCATCATTATCATGACCCAGTTTTTAAAACAATGTTTAAAGCTGTACTAGTCAAACCAATATACAAAAAAAAAAAAAGCAGAAAAATAATATATCAAGTATCCATGTACCTGTCATACAGATTTAATGAATGTTAATATTCTTTTGATTAGGTTTTATAAAGAAATGAAACATTACGGATACAGCTAACGTCCCACTTTCCATCACATCTCTTCCTCTCTTTCTCCGGGCAGAGGTAATCTCATAATGATTCACCGTTTTCAGGATGTAAGTCTCCGGAGTGCACATTTGTGGAAGGTAGCATAATATCTTATTCATCTTGAATTGTTAGCTAATAGCAGCAGCGCCTGACACTAAAAGAGATAAATAAATATTCAAACAATGAAAGAATAAATGAGTGGCAGGGATTGTTTTTTATAATAATAATAATTAAAAAAAATCTTTCATTGTACCTAATAGGTGCTCTTTAAATGTTTGATGAGTTGAAGAATTAAAAAAAAAAAAGTCTTGGTCTCTTACTCGGAATAATTTCCTCAGTTTTGTCATTTTCCCTTCTTCTTTGTGTGGACCCATAGAACGCATTTGCCCCGAGCTCTTACAAAAAGCTAATATTTTGGCATCTTTAGGCTTTTTATGCAATGTGCTTTTTAGGCTTTGTGTGTAAAATATGCAGTGTGGAAACGTGATCTACCTTGAGGAATTTACAATGCATATAAAGGCCAACCTGATTTCCTCAGAATTAATTTCAGATGCAAGAAAGAAAGGATGTGTGAAGGCGTGAGCTGTATCAAGGAAGAAGTTACTTAGCTGATGTCATCAGAAACTGTTTGCATTTGACTTGAGTGGGAAATATTCTAGCCTACCATTTCTCTAAGCTCTTGTCAGGAAATGCCGGCTCCAATAACTTGATACACACAGAGGTGGAAAACACACACACACATACACACGCTCTGTTCATTTGTGTCTGTTCTTCACTGTGCAGCCCTGTGAAATCTCCTGTGGACTATTAAGAACTGGGATGCATAGTGTAGAGGAACTAGAAATTTAGCTCTTGTTATAGAAAGCTTCTCAGGGTGAGTTAATACAACCAACCACACAACGCGTACATTTTTTTTTCCTTTTGTGGGATGCTAGCGGTCTCTTCCATGTTTCCATGTCTTCTTAACCACCTGTTTCCTTGGTGGAAGGATATTGATGTTTCCACACAGATTTGCAGTGAAAAGCCTTGGTTTTATTCATTTTCCCCGCTGAATGAGGGAAGCTTTTCAAAATGAACATACTGAACAGCAAATTATCATCCCATTAAGCGCTTAAAATTACAGGCAGCTGAGCCAAACCTGCGACTAGTCCTCCCACCCTCTTCCCTAGATACAGTCTAACAAGCCAGCTACAAATTCCAGATGATCAATTAGCTTAGCTGTGACGGTAATTTACAAAACCCAGTGTTTTGCTTCAAAGTCATTGAGAGGCAATCTCCAGTGATAAGCTGTGCTTCAGGCACTCTCTGGCAAGAAGTCTTCTACTTGGGCTCTTGCGTATTTCATGGCTTTGGTGTCTAAAAGTTCTGGATATCAGAAAGGAGCCCTCCACTGTTGGTCACTGCTATGCCAATTTCTGGTTCTCCTGCTGCTTCCACTGCCACCGTATTTGCCACCAGACACAATGTTTCCATGCATGAAATGCAATTGTCATCCAGTACCTTTTGCACAAGACCAGTGGCCATAAGAGTAGAGATACATGATTGCATCCATTCACTCCTTTATTAATTAATTAATTCAGCATCTACTGAGTGAGCTCCCACTATGTTCTGGATACTGTACCAAGTGCTAAGGATTAAAAGATGAGTAAGAAACAGTCATTGCCCTCATTTAGTGCTGACAGTCTATCAAGAAAGAGAGACATATAATCAAAGGACGGCAATGCACTGGCCTATAGAAAGAGGGACAAGCTACCACCATGAGATTGTTACAGCCCAACCGGGTTGTATTGCCTGCTGCACAGAGAAGAGCCAGTACACTGAGACAGCCGGAGTTGCAGCTGAGAAAGAGTTTAAAATCGCAGAGCGTCAGGTGAGGAGTCAAGAGGAATTTCTCAAATCCATCTCCCCAAGAATTTGGGAGAAATGGTTTTTAAGGACAATATGGTGGGCAAAGGACTAGGCAATTGGGTCTGCTAATTTGCTGGGTTTGGGTTGGAACCATGAAGGTGCAGAAATTGTCTTCTTGTGCTGAGTCAATTCCTTGGTAGGGGTCATAAGGCCGGTTGAGTCGGTTCCTTGGTATGGGCCACTAGTCTGGTGGGGAGTGGGGGTGTCAGCTGACCCACTGGAATGCAGGATCTGGAAGAAATCTCGAAAACTATCCTTAAGTTTCACAAGGGTGATGTTAATTATCTATGGAGAGAGTTAAGAATCTTTATGACCATCAGCTATGTGACTCCTGAGTAGCAATTATAGGAAAGCAAACTGGGGATCCAAGGCTGGTTATTATTATTATTTTTAAATATGCCTGAACCTTTGCAGAGTGCGGGCTCCTACCATGATTCTCGCCTTGCACCCCTTTGTTAATTTGTAACGGGCAGTTTCAAGATCTGTATTCGTCGGGTAGCTTCTGAAGAACATAGGGAGCCTCCCCAACAATCATGTTTCTTCCATCCTCAGCGGGGCTGTGTAATTACTGTCTGAAGAAGTTGAATGAATGTCCATTCATGACAGAAAGAGTCTCTAGGAATTCATAGTTCCCTTCATGTTCCTCCTACATAGTGTACTCCAGATGAACTGGATTTGCTCACCACCCCCAAAGATCCATTGCACTGACTTCCTTCTGTTCATATTCTTTCCTGCCTGAATTGCCTCCTCCCTGTTGCTTTGTTTAGAAATCTTATGGGTACTTTAAGGCCAGGCCCACTTTGCTCCAAGCTGCTGGAGCACCTGGTGCTATTCATGGAGTGCAGAGCATGGAGCATGTGGCTTTGCTTGAGCACTTTAGGTAGAGCTGAGTCCCCACAGTAGGCTGTGAACATCCTGCCCTATGCAGTTTTCAATAGCCACTTATTTGCTGAATAGGAACGTTCCAATACCAAGGACAGGAAATTCAGTTTTGATTTTCCTGGCTGAGCTGTTACCAGGAAATCCCCCAGACTCACAGTTTGAGTCACATCACCTTTAAAGAGGGGAATATTTCTAAAGCCTAATGACAAAGTTTTCTGGGGTCAAGACCTGGAGGGAGATCAGAAAGCTTTGTTTCTATGTTGTTTTCTTAGGGCAGAAATATTCCAATTAATTTTATACAAGGCCAGGGGAAAAAGAAGAGCTACTAATTAGATATGGGGGACCTGCCTCCAAACAGAGCTGTTGACTCACTGGTCTAAAGTCACACACATTGCCTTGGAAATTCTCTTGTCATCAGCCTGACTTGTGTAGCCATGGCAGCGGGGTCATTCTATCAGCCCAGCGGGTCTTCTGTTCCCACAGCTGGGCAGGGGGGCTGGGCAATGGAGGTGGGACACTTGATCTTGTGGAAGATAATGGATGTGATCTTGATTGGGATCTTGGTTGGGGTCTTGAAATGCAGGTCCCTGAGACCTGTTAATCTCACTAGGATTTGGTAGCCTTTGTCTGATTTGGCATTTTCATAGTGTGATAACAATGTTTGGTAAATCACAAGGAGAGCTAATTCCATTGTGGGATTGACAGAAAAGGCACATGGGTTTTAGCTTAAGAGTTTTATAATCTAACAGGAAAAGACAAGAAAAACACCCATTTCAAAGGCATGGAAACAAAGAACTGACACCCATAATTCCATATGACTTTGATGGTCTGGTCAGACCAGCTTGTCACTCCAGTCAGTGGGGTCTGGGCGTTTGGGATACCCACCAGGGACCATTTCCATCTGGTCCCACAATGGTGTCAGGCTCTGCAGATAGTCCTGGTTCTGGGAAAACCAAAGGGATCAAAACACAATAATCAGTTCAAGCTGGTATTGTGGATAAAGAAATCCCTTGGTTAGTTTTATCGGCATTTATAGGATATATCCAAGAAATGGGAGTAGATGTGAGTGAGAAGGATATCTGGGTGTCAGCAGGCATAATGGGTGGTGATGCCGACTATTGGGTTTGGATTGTCTCGTAACTGGGTTTTAGGACCATGATACTGGTCTAGGTGGGAGACATCTGAAAGGTTAGAACAAAAGTCCACTAATGTTTAGGCTGGAAACATGAGGTGCAGAATTCTAGGCAAGGAGGTTAGGAGGCAAAATCTGGGTCAACAGCTAGAGAGATGCTTCGCAGGTTTCACTGAGGCAGTGAACTTTAGCAGGGCTTTGAAAGAGGGAAGGAACATCTCTTTATTGAGAGGCTAGGCACATGTGTAGCAAGGGGAAGATGGTGAGTGATTCCCAGCTGCTAACTCAGATGACTGGTCCAGGATGCCACGCTGTCCTGGGGGAAATCTGAAACATCAACCCTTGTGTCTTACAGATCCCCTAGAAGTCAATGGGAGAGGATGGCACTGTCATCCTCACTTGAAAACCACTGTCAGGATTATTTATTTGTCTTCCTTGGCAGTCAATAAGAGTTAGCAACTCCTGTGGCATGGCAGAGTCATGAGGTACTCTTGAAAATATGTTGCATTTTAAAAATTGTGTTTGAAATGTTGAGATGTTTTAATCAGTTTAGAGTCAACCCACCTCAGAAAAAAAGAGGAAGCAAGTGTGAAAACCATGCCAGTGTAGCCCTTTAATAACTAATTATGCTATAGGCAGGGAAGTGGTTAGGCAGTGGCTGTTGGGATGAATAATGACATTAAATGAAACACAGAACAAATCTATATAGACTTTATTGGATTGGAAGGAAGAGACAGAGAGAGGCTGAAAATTTACCCAAATCTGATTAGGGAAATAAAACCTCAGACAGGAAAAAGATGGATGGTGTGAGCGGATGAACTTGAGTTCCGCTGGGAGGTAAATGCCCAAAGCATCACAGAGTTTCAGGGCATTTAATTTGGGTGCTTTTTTGTTTTTTTAAACAGGTGACATAACTGAGGCTTAAAGGAAGAAACAACTTGACGAAGTTCTTACCGGTTAATAAGGGACAGAATTTAAACTTGCATACCGATCTTCTGACTGTTGAAAAGTTTGAGGCAATGTGATGAATCACGGCGCTCAGCCCATTAACAGATCTGCCTACAAAAAGTACCCAATAAATATTTATCAGGCTCTATGAGTCAGTGTTCTTTGTCATCCAGGTCCCTCTGCCACCTGTCAGGCACTCGGGGATCCCAGCAGCAGAGCAGCTAATCCCATGCAATACTTCTGTCTTTCATTCTCTTCAGTGGACAGCAGGAGTCTCGGGTGGACCTTGGTTCCCTCCGTTCTCAAACAAGACTCCCAGTCTCCAGGTTGGCTCCTTGGACTTGGTTCCATGTGTGTCCCTTCAGCTCCATCCAGCGCTATCACTGTCCCACAGCCACAAGCCAGGGAGCCCTCAGTGACGTTTGCCTGTGTCCTCTATTGTGTGCATAGAATCCGCACTAAATTCAGACTCTTCTCAAGCCATGCGTTCAGCAATTGCCTTTTCTTCTATTTCTCAGGCCACTCTCTTTGACCAGGAACTCATTGTTTTCCCAGCCTTCCCTCTTGCCACTGAGAAAACAATTTTCTCTGCTGTGGATCTGACCTTAGTATCTTTTTTCATGAGGTCTGAACGTGGTTTTCCATTCCCTTTTGATCAAGCCTAAGATTTTATCACACCCCTTTTCTTATCTTGTCATCTTTTATATTATGTTTCAATATCTTTCTGTTTCAGGGAGAAATAATCTGTGGAAGCATTTTGGACATACAGAGACAGAAATATGGTATGTTAATATACAAGCTGGCCTAGCCCACAGTGACTGACGGATTTCTTTTCTAGTTTGTGAGATAATCATGTGTCTTTCCTGACATTTCTTAAAAGGGACCTCTAGAGAGTGAGAGGCAGTTAGCTTTCTATTTGTGGCACTTTATCATCTTCGTTTTGATAAAAATGGCTTATTTAAAAAAGGTTCGAAGTAGCATTCCACTTTCCATGCAGTCTGTTTTTGTGGTTGAAGATGCTTTTAGATTTTTAGAAGCTTTTTAGTCCCCAGAAATGCATGTTGGAATATGAAGTGGCTCTAGTTTTCCCAAGATGCCCCTCCTTTAATTATAATGGTCACAGAGAAATTCTATTTTTGGCTTCTGGTTGAAGATTAAGGATCGGATGAGGATATGTTAGAAGTTGACTGCATAGCACGTGGGCAGTGGCTTGAAGGTAAAGAAACCTGGAAGATTTGTGACGCCACACAGTCCTGAGCCAAATTTTGCCTTTCGCTGCCATATCTCTCAAATGCTTTCTCGTTAATTAATGTTGACAATATTGATTAAGGATTAACTGAATTTCAGGGGCTGTATTAGGTACCAGGGATTCAAACTGGAATAGTAGACAAATCGATTCCAGATGGATTTCAGATGTAATTGTGAAAGGTAAACAAATAAAGCTTTTAGAATATGGGTGATCATTTTATGACCCTGGAGTAGGGAGAGATTTTTTTTTTTTAAGCAGGACCTAGCTGGGCACACTGGCCCACGTCTGTAATCCCAGCAATTTGGGAGGCCAAGGTGGAAGATCAACTTGAGCTTAGGAGGTAGATCGGCCTGGGCAATGTAACAAGACCCCCATCTCTAAAAAAAAAAAAAAAAAAAAACCAGGCTTGGTGGTGAGCTCCTATAGTCCTAGCTACTCAGGAGGCTGAGGTGGGAGGATCTCTTGAGCCCAGAAGTTCCAGGTTACAGCGAGCTGTGATTGCTCCACTGCACTCCAGCCTGGGTGACAGAGTGAGTGCAAAACCCTGTCTCTGTTAACAACAACAGCAATAACAAGAGCAGGACCTAGAAAGGAAAAGGAATGGATGAAGGGAAAAAAATTGGACTATATTAAGATTTAAAATTTTTATTCATCAAAAGACATCATAGAAAGAGTGGAAAGATAGCCAAAGAGAATGGGAAGAGATTTGCCATACATACATATACTTCCACAGAGAGCTCATATCCAGAATATATAAAGAACACTTACAAATCAATAAGAAAAAGAAATGTAATAGAAAAATGGGCAAAATACTTGAATAGGAACTTCACAAAGGCAGTCTTTAGGGAAATGTCAATTGAAACCACAATGAAATGCTTGTACATATACACTGGCAATGGCTAAAATGAAACAGACCCCAAATACCAAGGATTGGTGAAGATGTAGAACAACTAGTAATTTGGAAACCACTTTGGAAAACTGTTTGGCACTGTCTACTAAGGTGGAAAAAATGCATATACACACATATAGGTGTGTGTATATATATGTGTATAAATAAACACATGTATACATGATCTCATTTGAGTTTCTAAACACCACATAAGACGTCTAAGTATTGTACCCACTTTAGAAGTATGAAAACTGAGGCTTCCCTAGGTTAAGTGCCTTGTATGAGAGTGGAGGGGGTGGGGGGGGGCCAGGATTTGAACCTAGGCCTTCTGATTCACCCAGGGTGAGGCACTAAAAAACATTGAATGGGTATATATTGCTTTAGTGGGTTATATTTTATGTGGAATAAGGTCCTGATTTTTTTGGCCATGTACTACTATAAATGTCAAAGGAGTCCTAAAACGAAAAACAAATCAGAACAAAATAAAACCCATCGACCCACATTTTTTTCTCTTCCTGGTATCTCTGGATATCTGTACTTGACCGGGAGGAAGGGAAAGAAATCAGTTTTCCCTCTGACCTGCCATCAATTTACTGACCCGAGGATGCAATGAGTTGATGCGAACACTTAAACCGCACTATGCATCATGACGAATTAACAGGGCCACTTTGCCACTTTCGGACATGCCAAAGTGGTTCGAGTTGCATGAATCACAGTGGTATTAATAAAAGGAAAGGTTCTGCAGGGTGGCCTCTTTTGAACACAACCTGCATAAATGGCTTCGGTTTTAAGGGAAATAAAATCTCCTACCCCGAGAACCTGGAGGGTGTGATTGTTGGGTTCTGAATATTTTGCTAAATGGTTTTCCAGCCGACACAGCCGGGCACCTGCAGCCATGGCCACTGGCATTCCAGTTGAAACGCCTCCCCTGGAGCTACTGGAGATTTTATTACCACTTAGAAACCCTGACATTCTGCAAATTGTCTGGTGAACCCTTAATGATTTCTCAAACAAGAGTGAGGTAATCTTCATGGTAATTTAAAATATTCCAGAGGTCAAGGGGGGCATTTATGGTTTCCTTTATCACGGGGCAAAATGGCTTTTTCAGTCAATCATTTAAGTAACACATTCTGTAGATTACATGTATTATCACATCGGAATCTGCTTTGCGTGCCCCATTTCGTAGGTGCTTTGGGTATTTGTCAGGAAGGCAGGAAAGTCAGACCAGATGGCATGGGCTATTATTGGAAACAGATCATTGATTCATACGAGCCTTTCTTCTTTTCCCTTCCTCCACTCTGTCTTCGGTTCTATCAGCAAAAACAGTAATTGGCTATCGGGAAAAAGAAAAGGGAAATTGACTCTCTTGGAATGGCTGGCTGGGTAAATGAAAAGGTGACCAGATGTGTGCTTTGTTGTAGGTTCATATTGAACATATTAGCTTTTGTGCAGCATGTGATGGGGTTGCCGACACCCAGAAGGAGAATTTGAATGCACTTTGGTGGCTTAGAATTAGTGTAAGTCTCTCCAAGAGGGGAGCTGAGATAGGTCAGGTTTCTTCTTCCTCTTCTTTTTTTTTTCTCTTGCAAACAACTTTATGAATAGAAAAGTGTTAATTAGGTCATTTTGTTCACAGATTGTAAAATTTTGGAAGGTACATGTTTGGGTGGCACCTTGCCCAGTGCTTCTTTCTATATGATGAGATGCTTTTGGATAATAATAGCAATAATATTAATTAAACAATCATGAGTACTTACATGAGTGGGAGAAAGCCATGCACTTTTCAGATTATCATCAAGATAAGAAAGTGACATTGCTCCATGAGGTGGCATTCCACCGTCCACCTACCCCAGAGGGTGGCTGAATGTGCAGCTTTAGGAGTTATTTTCAGAACCTCATCTCCAAACACTCCAAACATTTTCATTTACAAGGACCATAAGTGAAGGATCATAGAAAGCCCCCAAGAGCCAGGGTCTGAGCTTCGTGCAAGAAGGAACGCCATTGCCTTAGGGCACTTTTTGCCAAGATTTCTTGGAGAGAGCTAGGAAGGAAGGGTGTGGTGGGATAGCTTCTTAACCAAGCTAAACATTTCCTAACTACTTCTTCTCTCAAAGAACAGTCAAGAAATCAAATCCCCAGTTCCCTGGGGTCTGAATATATTATAATTTGGATAAATGAGGAAAAGGAGTTGATATAGGCTAGGGTGGGAGGACAGTACTGTAGAAAAATATCTCCGCAATTGGCTAACCTCCCTCCCGCTTTGCTTTCTTACCAGGAAAGCGACAAGTGAGGGCTTCTTTCAGCACCTCTCCTATTTCCATCCTCCTCTCCCACCCCCCAGACTGGGCTTCTTTTTGAACTGTGAGCCATCCGTGTGTGTCGGAGCCACTGTGTCATCTCGAGTCAGTGGCGACAAACCAAGCCTCCCCTGTCTTCGATCAGAGGACACCTCCTGTTTGAATGGTTCTGCAGGATCCCATGGCGTTTGCCTGGTTGGTACCATTTACTGTAACCGGGGCATGAAGGCTGCTGACAGTGGCCGCTCTCAGTAGAATCATCCAGCTCCCCTCCCCCACATTAAGGTGGAGTTTTATTTCCCTGGAGAATCTGCCTACGTTGGGGCAGCCATATGTGTGTTTGTGAAGACACAGGGCCTGAGCCACTCATTCACATTTGTCTGATTGGAGAGCAGCCCTCTCCGTGCACGGAGGTGGTGGCTGCGGGGGAGAGATTTGCATTTCTGACCTGCTGCGTGCCTTTGCTGAATGAAATTCATATAATTACTACACACCATGACTTCCTCTAGAGTTGTATCCGTTCTGGTTGGCTTTTTTTCTTCCTCCACTTCATCATCATCCAATTAATTAACAGTTGCCATGGCGACTGTTGCCATGGCAGCATAAAATTCTCCCAAAGGGCTTCTCATTCATATTCTAATGGAATCCATGCACGTGGCCGGGCGGCTGGAAAAAGTGGTAAGGAGAATTCAAGAAGAATGGAGGAGACATCATAAAAGAGCTGCCTCATCCCTTTGCTCTGCCCTGTCTAGCTTTGGCTCTAGCCTGCCTCACCATAGGAAGAGCATGTTTATTTATCTTTGTTATTTTTTTCTGTCGACATGCCTGGCTGTTCCTGGGGCTTATTATAGTCTTGGGTAAAGTGAGCCTTTTTCTGCCTTAGGGCCACGCTTTTCTGTCATTTTTTTTTCCCTTGTTCATGAGGTGAGGGGCACATTGATTTTCTTTTGCTATTTAGTCTGACAGGCCTGCTGGTGGAATTTCTAATGGATTCTCCGTAGACCAAATAAAGGAAGCAGAGCACTGTCACTTACAACTGTTGGCAGCTTCCGCCTCTCAAACGAAAGTGATGTCTGTCACCTGTCTACATAGAGTTTCCCAGAAAACAATGATTCTAACAAGATTTCTTAACTGCTTTTGCAAATCTGTCCACGGATGGCTTATGCTTGGTGAGTGTCTAACTACACTCATTCACTCTTGCAGTGCCTCCAGAGAGGACTTAAAATTTCCAGGATGTTTCTTGCAACCCACATATCCCTGGCATTTTGACCTGACTCTGGTGACCTTAGCTCACTACCTCCTTCTGATGGGAGTGCCCCTATTTTGCCCTGCCTTGCAGCACTCAGCATACCTGCAGTAGTTCAGATCAGGTCTGTATCACCCTGCTCTGTCTTCCTCCTTCTAGGCCCTGCCCTTTCCAGCCATCCTCCACACAGCTGTTAATGTAATTTATAAATCACAGTGTTTGACTGTAACCTTCACCTGCCTTCAGCCCTTCCCAGGGGTCCCCATGTCTGTAGTAATGGCCTTCAAACCTTCCTGTACATCAGGCTCACTTGGGGAGCTTGTGAAATAAGTAGGTCCCTGGGCATCCCTCCTGGAGATTATGCTTCAGTAAATCTCCTTTTCTGCCAAACACTAGGATATTCTAATGTAGATTTGGGGGCTCAGAAAGCAACACCCCAAAGACATGCTGAGAGGCCTCAGAAGCTGCCTCAAAATTAAGGTCCCTCTGACCTAGTCCCTCTTCCCTGCCAAGCTCCAGGAGGGTGGGCTTCTCTCTGGAATTTCTTCATGTGACCAACAAGCTTCTTTCCAAAGAAATGCAATTGTCTTAAACCTCCTCTTGTTCAGGATCTCATCAAATAACCAGGAAAGATCACCAAAGGGAAGAGACTGGGCATTGTCCCACGCCCAGACAGACTCTCCCGTCTAAACTTCCGAGGTTACCTGTGTTGGGTCAGCAGTCTGAAATGTCAGTTCTTGGTGGGCTCTTGGCCAAAGAATGACCAGTCACACCAAAGCAAGGTAAGCACAAAATGAGGTTTATTGAGGAGAGAAAGATAGGACTATAGATCAAGAACGAGATATAGGTTTACAGAGCAAGAGCAAAGTACATTCGCCACAGATGACAAATGGACCCCTTGTCGTAACAAAAAGGCCTTTGGTTATGGTCTGGGGTCTTGTTTCATAGTGTCTGGATTGGGCCCTTTGTGGTTTAGATGTCACCCTCCTACCACCTTGATGGACAGTTGGAAGTTATATAACCTGAGTCTTACTGGGCATGCGGATCTCCCATGAGCTTCTCTGCAAGCCCATGGGGGCGGGGGTGAACCGAAATGTAGATTTAAGCTAATGACCTGATAATTAGCCTTAGGTTGTCCTAGGTCACCTTCCAGACTCTATTGTACCTGTGCCACTTGGCCTGAGGGCTCTGCATTCTTTTGCAGTTGGTCTGCTAAGTTATGATTGGCTGATTCATAGGGTGTTCCCTCCTCCTCCATATGTAGCAATTGTTCCGGGGCACACACCTTTGTCCCCAGGAGGGGCCAGAGGTCCCTTGCTGTCTACCTAACACCTGGAAGGCTTTATCTGCATAATGAGACAAGCTTTGTTCTGTGTAGCTTCGGCCTTCATCTTCCTCTGACATCTGCCTCCCACCTCCCTAAGGTCTGTGCATATCACCCTTGTGAAGACAGTGTTTAAGCATCAACCATCTGGCCCCTCTTTGGGTTCATATTCTGTATAACTCCCATGCACATGTGTGCACGTTATTAAATTTTGTCTGTCTTTTCTCCTATGAATCTGCCTTTTGTCAGATGATTTTCAGAAACCTTCAGAGGGTGGAGAGGAAGTTTTTCCCTTGGCCCCGACATCGACAACTCATGGGCTGCATTTTGAGAAATTTTTAGCATGGCATATGGAGCCCACTGCAATTTGATGCCAATCTAGTTCTGCTTTTTAAACTTCTCTTCTAATAGTGATTCCTCCTCTGGTCTTTCACCCTGTGCCTTGGGTTCGAATTATATCCAGTTTTTCATTATTCCCCATACATGTTGCATGCAACTCAAGCTCCAAGCCTTTGCTCAAATTATTCCTTTGTCTGAACGATCTCCCTGTCTCTGACCCTGGTCAGACACCTCCTCAGCTCAATGTCACCTCCTTCTTGAAGCTTTCATGTCTCTTTCAGATAGGACCACTCCTTCCTTGTGTCCCAGAGCACTTTATTATGCCTATACTTGTCCTTATCACGTTTTATTTTAATTCTCTTTTTAAGGGTCTACATTCCTTTCTCCTTGAAGATTTAGTGCTGATAAAAGAAAAGTGACAATAATTTAGCACCTATTAAATGTTGTTTCTGGTGCCAGTGAACCATTCTTTTCATCATAAAAAACAACAAAATAACTACCTGAATGGAGTCCTCCCTTCTGGGCAGTGTGTGGAGGGATTTACACACATGTTCTCACTTAATATTCTTATAAAACTGCTATTATGATGCCTTTTTAATTTTACAGATAAGGAAAGGACAATAACTTACTCAAAGTTGATAGCTCATAAATGACACAGTTGGAATTTATCCAAATTTGTCTGACTTCAGAGCCTGCCTATGTGAGCCTGTCTCTCATTGTTATTGAATTTTAAGGTGGAGAAACTTGCTCAAGGGCACCCAGCAAGGGAGAGCCAGGACTGCGCGACCCCAGTGTCTGGGGAAAGACACCCTTTGGGCATTGATCCCTCAGCATCTCTTGACACATGGTTCATTGAATGGAATCAGATCTATTGCACATTGATACAATTCTTATTTTAAGACTCAGAAATGACTTAGCCAGGGTAGTACAGTTAGAATGAGGCTGAATTGAGATCCCATCTCAGTTGTTTTCATGATCAAGTGAAACTTCTCCCTTATCGCAGATGCCTTCTAAATGCTATGGACACTTGGGTAAGTATTTGGGATTCTGCCCATCATTTACAGCATTGAGTTTCAGGGGAAAACATATCCTGGGCTTGTTTTTAAGACAGTTAGAGTGAACACTTAGGACTTGGGCTAAGTCAGAGCATTCTCATGAGCTGTGTGTCACTGTCCCCAGAAGCAGCAGCTTTTATATCCAAATCCAGGTAGGTGTCTGCAAAGTATTTATGGTTTCAGAATGGAATTGCAGTGTATGTTTGGTACTTAGTCCAAAAAGGAATATCTGGAAGTGGATTCAACAGCACCAGGAGGCTGAAGGAAGGAGATGTTTTCAAACCCCTTCCCAAGCACAGCTCTGCCTGCGCCCTCAGAGGAGCTGAAAAAAAACAATCCTGCAGTTAACCCCATATGTTCTGTGTAGGAGAGCGTCTGCGTGACAGCTTATAGCCAGAGCCTGGCATACCCGGTGCTCTCTGATAAGGGATCTAATGCTTTTCTTTTCCTAGGAATTTAATAAGTCACTGATCCGTCTGTCTATCAAACATCTGAAGTCAGCAGGGCCTCTGGTAGTTGGTGCCCAAGCTCGCTTTTCCCCCTGCCCCTTGGCAAAGCTACTCACCCCATCCTGGGGTAGCTGTGAGCTGTGGCTGGGGCGTTGTTCTATCTGGGATTCTGGGTGATGAGAGTTTGTTGGCTCTTTCCCAGGGTAAAGCCAGTGTTGGGAGGTCACGGGGTGCTGAGGAGAGAGAAGCCCCTCCACTCCAGTGCACATGACTGAGCTTCACTGATTTCCACCTTGCCTGGCTGTATCAGTCCGGTCTACCTGCTGCCGGCTGCCAACATGATAACGTGCCCTGCTCAGCTTCCAGGGGAGGTGGTGGTGAAAAATTCATCTCTTGGATGATTCATCAGGCCCCTGCATTCTGATCCACTCCTGCGCTCCCTGCTCCCCACCCCTCGCCTTATCAGCAGGAAGATCAAGGCATCAGATTTTGAAGAGGTGGAAGTCGGAGGGTGAAATTATTAACCCCCGTGTCAATTCTAATTAATGCAGCTGGCTGCCTGGATATTTAGTGACTGGAAATGAAATCAACTGGAGTTTTAAAATTTAATATACATACAGCTGGTAGCGTAAGTCAGCAACACATTGCTGGGTAACTCACTCCTCTGTAGTTCAGGAGAAGAATTTCTATCCTCATCGTTATCTGGTGTATTTTACAAATTCTGAAATTAATCCAGAGCTGTTGGTCTCCCAAGAAAGGGCATGCTGGTGTGGTGGCTTTGGAAAATCTAACTGCCACTGCAGCTTGGATATGAAAAGCAAATGGAATTTCTATATTTCGCTTATGGCTGTTTTAGTTTAATTCACGATCCCCCACCCCCACCCTCAGTGGAAAGAAAAGATGAAATGTCTAATCTGGTTTGAGTGAATGTCTGATTTGATCATTTCAACAAAGCCTTCGAGGAATACTCAGTCTTTCTAGGAAAAAAATGGTTTGAATCTCAGATTGCCTCTACCCTCCAACTGCTTCTCTTCCTAAAATGGCATCTGGTTTGTGGGGGAGTGAGGGGCTTTGGCTCATGTGACCTTATGGAGTGGGGAGGAGCTGAGGTGCTTGAGTGCAGGGGCTGTGGCTGCAGGCAGATATCCCCTTGTCCAGGTTTCTGCTCAAGTGTTTACTGTTTCAGAATGGAATTTCTGTCAAATGTTTGGTTGGTGTCACCTGGGGTTGGCTGGGGGCTTCTCCCCTGCCTGACCTCTGGACCCCTGTGGCCACGGTCATCAGATGCTGCCTCTGCCCATCCTGGCAGGCCTCTGGCTGTCACCGTTGGTGCCAGGTGGTCAGAATGTGGCTCAGCTAAGTGAAACCTCAGAGCTTCCCTTGGTCCCTCATTGCTGCCTCGCCTGGTTGATGTGGCCTGGCTCTGGGTTGGTATAAGGCAGCTGGAGAGAGTTTTTTTTCCAGAAGTCTATGCAAGGAGCAGAGGCTGTGCCTCCTACTCTCTTAGGTTCACTTATTCAATGCCAAATGCAAAGAAGGGACATGGGGACACGCCTCTCATAGCCGTCCTCTGCTCTCTTCAGCTCTCCCACCATCCTCCAGGTTGGAAGAAGAGTGGGTCTTTCCCTCACTCTCCTGCATGATAATCTCCTTCTTTCATGGGGGTGGCAGGAATTCTGGCCTTCCTGCCCCAGGGGAGGGGGCAGATATTCTAAATGACAGTAGGAGCTTTTTGCATCAGTGTCATCTGACACTGTGGGGTGGGGGTGAGGTGGGTCCCCTGCAGTGAGGACCTGTGTGTGACTCCTCCAGGACATCTGGAGGGTGAGAAATGGGCCTACTGCTTTGGGGGTAGAGCTGGAGATTTGCTTCTAGTTGGGACGGGCCTGCACACTCAGTCTGACAGGGCCAAGGACAAGTCGGGCATCTCTCCTGTCTGTCTGAGCAGCTGCCTCAAGGGCCCAGCAGGGAGGTCGCCAATGAACCAATGAAAACACGCTTTAGAAAGAAGAGGAACCATCACAAAACCAATCCATCAAGTGTGAACTTTCTAGAAATCCCCTTTTCCCCTCCCTCCTGCCCATGGAAGGAGAGAATATTCAATTTTAAATTAGTTTTGCAGACTTGATTCTTACTCGGGGATGGGCATTCAAATTATTAAACGGGGTCTATGTTTCCTGACGTAGCAACTAAATGCAAGCAGGAATATCTTGGAGCCTATTGGCGTTTTCGTCTAGAGATGGGGGGAAAATTCCCTCACTGAATATATCTTTCAAACTTTAAAAAAAAAATATGAACCTTTTGTTTTGAGATAATTGTAGATGCCCATGCAATTGTAAGAAATCATGCAGAGAGATTCTGTGTACTATCACCCAGGTCCCTGCAAGGGTAACATCTTGCAAAATCATGGTACAATATCTCCACCAGGAAGTTGACTTTGATACCGCAAGATGCAGCACGGTTCCAGCACCATGAGGACCCCTCCTGTCACCCTGTTCAACAACAGCCCCCCACTTCCCACCCGTCCCCACCTTTCTTAACCCTTGGCAACCACTAATCTCTCCATTTCTACAATTTTTTCATTTCAGTAGTTCTACATAGGTGGAATTATATGGTATGTGGGCTTTTGGGGTTGGCTTTTGTTCACTCATCCTAATTCTAGAGATTCATGCAAGTTGTTGCATGTATCAGTAGTTTATTTATTTATTTTTATTTCTCAGTAGTAGTCCGTGGTATGGATATAGCATTGTTTGCTTAACCACTCACCCATTTAAGGACATCTTGGCTGTTTTCTGTTTTTGGCTGTTATGAATAGAGCAGCTATAAACACTTGTGTCCATGTTTTTGAGTGAACCTGTCTACATTTCTCCGGGACAAATGCCCAGGGCTGTAATTGCTATTGCTTGCATATTTAGTCTTTTAAGAAATTGCCACACTTTTCCCAGAGTGGTTGTAGCATTTTCCATTTCTATTAGCAAAGTATGGGTGATCCAGTTTCTCTGTGCATATATTTTAAAGCAGTGTTCCCCAAACTTTTTGGCACCAGGGACTGGTTTCATGGAAGACAATTTTTCCCTGGATGGAGGGAGTGTGGGTGCTGGGAGGCAGTGAGGAGGGTGGGCAGGGGGAGGTGGAGCTCAGGTGGTGATGCCAGGGATGGGAACGGCTGTAAAAACAGATGAAGCTTTGCTACGTGCCCACTGCTCACCTGCTGCTGCTGTGCAGGTAAGGAGCGGGGAGGGTGAAGGAGGCAGAGCTCAGGTGGTGATGCGAGGCCTGAGACCCGGTTCCTAAAAGGCCATGGACCAGTACTGGGCCACAACTTGGGGGTTGGGGACTGCAGTTTTAAAGGGAGACTGATGGATAAAAATAAAACTGCTTTTTGTGACAGTCCCTAGGTGGTGCCTCTTTAGCCTCTGTACATAGCAAGTTTGACCTGTGTGGCCCACTCAAAGGCAGCAGGGTCTCCAGGCCAGTGGAGCAGTGGTACCAGGGGCTGGCCAGAGAGGCACCCCAAAGCTTGCTAACCACCCCTGTTCCCTCCCAGGGGTCTTCCACATTCATTGGTCAGAGCTATGGGGGCATCCTTGGATTGGAGCTACTTTTCCCACTATGGAAACAAGAGAATATTTTCTGTCTGAGCACAGTAGTGACTATTAAAAGCTGCAGTCACATGGTGGGCTGGAAGTGGTGATTCAGAGAAACTTTTGTCTTCCCACTCCCAGAGGGGTGCCAGATGGAGGGGTTGTGTTGGGAACGGAGAGGGAAGAATGGGGCTCTGATCAAAGTTAGGAAGGAGGTTGCTTCCCAAAGAAAGCCCCTTGCAGGCCAGTTTAATCCCTCAGTTGCTAAGGAGGCCAAGGTTTCTATCAGAGCTCAGCAGCTGTGTAAAGCCCAGCTCTGAGTCTGAAAGGTATGATTCTCCTGAGCCAAATGGTCCAACTAGGAAGGTGATTTAAGTTCTCTGCATCCTTCTGGTAATAAGATTAATACCTCAGATCTGTTGCTAAAGAAAAATTTGGAATATTCACTTTCAAACAATCCCCTTTTTTTGTGGCAGCTTGAGGCCCATCACTTGCCTTTTACAACAAAGCATTTAAACCTTTTAATGAATTCAGGGACTTTTGCGATCCAGGGTAGTTAACTTTGTAACACTATGCAGGAAACCTGCCTGCTGGGGTAAGCGTAGTTTTGGGGATAGTTCTGGCAACTTGAGGATTGTTACCCCTCAGATTTATTTTATGTTTACTACAGGGAACCAGTTCACCTGACTCAGTCAGTCTTAGATGTCAGCGCTGATAAATTACAGTGAGAAATGTCTCACCTTCAAAGATGAATTTAAAAGATGCTTCTTCTGGAAGATTGCTTCCTTGCTTTGAATGACTGTAAACTAGGAAGGACTCATCACTCCCTCGAGGGCAGAAGGTTGTATAATCCTGAGAAGCCAGTAAACAGGAAGTAGTCAGGGATTAAAGATTTTATGGGTATGGAAAGCTTAAGAACAAAAAATATGAGTGACTCTGGCACATGCACGTGTGTCTCCAGAGAAATCTTCCCTTCTCATTGAACTTCCTGCCTTTGCACAAATATGTATCTCAGGAGTTGTGATCAAATATAGGAGGCTTTTTTTTGTGCAGATCAGACTCTCTCCTCCTCACTCTTTCCCCTCCCCCACCCTCAGCCTCATCCCCAAAAGATTTCCCCCAAAACCTTCCTTGGAAGTTCCTTGGCCAGGTTTCATTGTCTGGGAGAAGTTTGAGTCTCTCTTTAGGTTTCAAAGTGTCTCCCACCCCAGCAGGTGACTGGACTCTTAAGTCAGTTCCCATCTCAAGTTAATAAATGTAATCTCAGACTCGGAGGAGGTCAAAGGCAAGCCTGTCGAGGTGGACAGAATCGACAGTATTCTAAGGTGGATATAAAACATTTTGGCATCATGCTTCATTTGACATTTTAAGGCTAAATCGATTCTCTTTGGCTTTTCCCTGAAGCCACTGTGATGGAGAGGGAGGCTGCTGGTTGATCAGTCATTTACCCTGAAAGATGGAAAAAGATGCTGGGGTGAGGTGGGGGACTCCAGACTTGGCAAGTTACGAATGCAGGTGAAGACATGATACCCTTCCTCAAGTAGTTTATAGTCTACTGGATGAGTAGGACAAAGATAAATAATGGCAGCAAAAATAAAGCCAACAGTAGTACTAGCTAACCTCGATTGCATACTTACCATGAAGCAGTCACTCCGGAAATTGTCTGGAAGGAATCAGTCCTCTTTCCGTTTGAGGTAGCTGCCCTCTCCAGCTTTCCCTATGCTTGTGCAGAGGAATGTTTGATTATGTCAAATATCTCCACAGATTCTTCGTTTCCTTTAGATGCCCTTGAACTGCTGCTTAAACCACAATTTGGGAAGATCGCTCTCAGAAAGGCCAAGGGTATTTTGCTTGGTTGGGTTGGGTTGGGTTGGCAGGAAGGCAGGGTGGATGGGGTCTGAGGCCTTTGGTCCTTTAAGTCTCCTTTCTAAGGCTGCTGTGGTCCTGATGTCATAGTATGGGCTGGTCCAGTGTATCACGAAGAGCAATGGAGTTGGGTTTCAAAGTCCTCATGTTAGTTATCTAGGGCTGCTGTAACATGACCACAAACTTGGTGGCTCAAAATGACAGAAAAGCATGCTGTCTCAGTTCTGGGGGCCAGAAGTCTGAAATCCAGGTGTGGGCAAAGCCAAGCTCCTCTGCATGCTCTGGGGCATTCTCTCTGTTCCTGCCTCTTCCACCTTCCAGGCATTCCTTGACTTTCGTTCAGTCTCTGCCTCCTTCTCCATGTCGGTGTCATCTCCCTCTGTTTCACTCTTAGAAGGATGTTGTTAGTGGATATGGGGCTCACCCAGATAACCCAGCATAATCTTACCTTGAGATCCATGACTCAATTTCAAAGACACTTTTCCCCAGAAAGTCACATGTCCAGGTTCTGGTATGTGGACATATCTTTTTAGGGGCTACTATTCAGTTTGCTGCAGCTCTCTTTTGCTGCTGTCAAGTTATGCCATTGAAACTCTGCATCTCAATGCTTTTACCTATGTTTTCATGGGCATACAGCTACTGGCTTTCTTCTTCTCCAGGCTGTGGAGAGCCACACCTTCACCTGCATGACAGATGAGGGGATGGGAACATGGGATGGGCTTGGGGGAAGTAGGAGGGTGTGGAGGGAGAAAAGAGTACTGTGAGTTTAATCTCCCTGCAGGGAGGAAAGCTTCAGAAGAAGTAGCTGAAGCAGGGAGCTGTGGGTGGGAGTGAGTGTCCCCCAGGTAGACACGTGTGCACATACATGTTCTCTCCTTACTCTGTGGTTAGGAGCACCAGCCCTGTCTACTTGGAAGGAGACACACAATCGGGGAAAACTGAGGAGTGGTGAAAGGGAGCAGGAAGCGGGGTGAGAAAGGGAAAATAAGAAAGTAGTTAGGCTCTGTCTCAGTCCATTCATGTAGCTATAAAGGAATCCCTGAGTCTGGGTAATTTAAGAAGAGAGGTTTATCCAGCTCAGGATTCTGCAGGCTGTACAAGAAGCACGGCCCAGCATCTGCTTCTGATAAGGGCTTCAGGCTGCTTCCATTCATGGTGGAAGGGGAAGTGGAGTGGGTGTGTGCAGAGATCACATGGCGAGAGAGGAAGCAGCGGGGCAGGGGGAGGCACCAGGTCAGGCTAGTTTTAACAACAAGCTCTTCCAGGAACTATGGAGCCAGGACTCACTCACCGCACCCCCCCAGAGGGCATTAATCCACTCCTGAGCGATCTGCCCCCACTACCTAAACACCTCCCACCAGGCCCCAACACTGGGGATCCAATTTCAACATGACGTTTGGAGGGGACAAAGATCCCAGTGATGGCAGGTTCTTTCTCTGCTTACCTGTGATGATAAAACGGGAAACCTCTGTTCTTCTTTAGAATGACTTTCTTCTTTTAACCAATCGGAGAAGAAAGCGGGCCAGGATCTTGAGAGCTATGGTGATCCATCTGAGAGGAGAGTGCCCTGGGACACTCATAATCATATTATACCAAGTGTGTGAAATAACCCTGGGTGGCTCCCAGACACAGTGCCTTTGGGGGTAATCTTCAGCGCAAGATTGCTGAAGACTGAAACAGCATCCGTGCTTTTCACCATCGTCTTGAGAATCATCATTGGATTCATCAGCAAGGAATCAAAAATGGTTTTGGTGGAAAGATCTGTGTTCAGGCCCATGCAATTGGATATTTCTATGGAGGTGGTACAAGAGCCTTTAAAATAGCCCTTATTTGAAGAATTATTTCACCATGCTTTGTCCATTAATTTATGAACAGTAGCCCTTTTTGCCGTTATTTTAAGAATCTTTGGGTGGGTTGATCTTGGTGAGAGGTGGAAAGTGCAAGTTCTGTGTCAGTCTGTTGCTTCCGTTGCCTAATCTCACCAATGAGAAGCACGCATTTTTTCGAGGTGAAAAGCGCGGATCCTGTTTCAGTCTTTCAGCGCAAGAGTGTGTTTTGAAGATTCAACCCCCTTACCTACTTGTAAATGTCTCAGCTAAGGAAACTCTGGCCTAGTCTTCTTCAAAATGTTATCATTGAGGGCAGGACCAAGAATGCGATAAGAAATTTTGCATTAAGGATGAATAGTAGCATTGCAGAAACACTGCGGCCAAACGGAGATGTCACAAGTGATTCCATTCAAAGACAACTTTTCTACTCTGATGATGTGTTTCAAGGAAGTGAATTATCTACCTGAGGGAAGGACAAAAATGCATTCTTCCTTCAGGCCCAGCAACATCAGATGGCTGAGTCACACAGGCAGACAGTCTGTCAAGTGCGGGCCCTTAAGTGGTTTCACATTTTAATCTTCTCATTGGAATTTCAAAGGTTTAGTCTTTTCAGAACCTCAGCGCCCTCCTACTCTTTAAGCTTGTATCAGAGAAAAGGGAGGGGTTCTGCAATTAGGGGCAAAGAATGCATCTGAAATTTGAATGGACAGGCCTGGTTATGTAGGTGGCGTCACAATTCCAGCATCCAAAAGGCTTGAGATGAGAACACAGTAAGCCAGTGAGGAGTGATCCCCCCCAGGGTCAGGTCATGCATCTATTAACATTCACTGAACCGGACAAGAAAAATGGTCACTGTAACAGTAGCATTAATGGCAACCATAGTTCACGTCTGTTTACATGCCAGACTGTGGAGTAGCCTTTCTCTGAGTCACCTCAGTCCTTTGCTAAAACACAACATCCAGGTGATCTGGGGACCCGGGGTCAGGCTGCTGGGCTCTAACCCAAGAGTGGAAGCAGGGAGATAATAATCAGACCTAGGGGTTCGTGGATTAAGTGGGGTAATGTATGTGGGAAGCCCTTGCACAGCATTTGGCACATTTTGAGCCCTGAACAAGTGTGGGTTCTTATGTTCCTAACTTCCTGTTTCTGATGGTGGAGCTTTAATGACCTTCCCAGGGTGAGAGCAGGGAGGAACTTTCCCGCAAGACCCCATCTCTCTACTCACAGTTTTTCTTGGCCACAGGCAATTTTAGTTTGGAGGATGCAACCAGAGAAGGAAGGCTCTGGGAAAGTGATTTGGTTTGTTATTCAGTGGTCTTAGAGGAGGACGTTGATTCTGCTTACTAAATATGACCTGACTCTGAACTGGACTCTTCCAGGCCCGCAAGCTTCCCTGGCCTGCCCAGCCATAGCAGAGGCCCTGGGGGAGTTGAGCTGCCCACCTGGGCTGCCCACCTGAGCTGAGGTTCTTCTCTGGCTCAAAGAAGCCACAGGCTCTTGACTAATTCACTGAGTCTCCTTAAGTCTCTTTGGGAACTCTATGGCATTTAACTAGATCATCAATGAGCTCCCTTGTACCTCTAAAATGCCATAATTCTAAGAGCAATTAATATTTGGGTTAACTCTGGGACTATATCAATCACCAGCATTTTGCTTCTGCTGGGACTCTGTTAAGCTCAGTGAGGATCTTGTCTCTGAGCTTCTCTCTTGTCTTATTGGTCAAGCATAGGTGAGGCCTGGGACTGGTCCAGTTATCTGGTAGGAACAGAGTTCTGATGAGTCCTGATTCTGTATAGCCAAGTGTTAATGGCCAAAGACTAACTGTATCCTTAACTTCAAAAACTGCAGAGAACATGTTGCAAAGAGAACAGGGAGAGAGTGTGGACCGATTAGAAAGAACTCAGTCCAGTTGATTCATGAATAACTTGGGGAATGATGGGCAGTCAGGCCATTTTATATTTTAAGCATAAACTAATTTACACTTGTGACCAGTGTTGAGAATTTTGGAGGCAAAAAAAATAAATAAATAAATAAAAAAAAATAAAGCCACAGCAGTTTACGTCTGGATGTGAACTCAAATATACTAAAAATGAGCATGGTCTTATTAAAAAACTCCAGGATTTCTGGATTGCATTTTGTGCAAGGGACTAGTACTGAAGAAATGGTCCTGAATGTTTGTGTAGCAGTGACAGTGACCTAGAGACAGACATGGATGTGGTCTCAGACTCCCCGCAATATCATGAAGGAAGACTCTAGAAGAAATGGCATCCAGACCTTGCCCTGCTGCTTTGAAATGCACAATCATCAAGATACAGGGTTAACTATGCTCCTGTTGCTTTATGGGATGTTACTTCCAAACTGTTTGCCAAAATCCTTCTTGACAAATTTGACAGGACAAAATGTTATTGTTATTATTAGTGGATTGTCCCTCCTTCCTAGAATGAGTGGACCCAGGGATCGGGATCTTTAGCAAGGAGGTATGAGAATCTGTAGGCAGCAGCTGAATGAACGGGAGAGACAGGGGGCCCAAGAAGGATTTGGGGGCTGAGACACTGGGATTCTGGAGCTGAGAGTTATAAAGAGAGAAAGAAAGACCCCTCGATGGAAGGCTGGGGGGAGACAGCAAAGATTAAATGGAGATTCCAAGAGTTCGCTGTGAAATATTTGATATAAAACACTCCTCTAACTTCCGTATGAAATTTTTAGGAAACTCTAAATCGCACTATTGTTTAAATGGGGATGGATTCTTTCTGGAGAGTGAAAAGTTTTGTTGAAACCTGCATACAGGCAGGCAGAGAAAGCCAACATAGGAATTATGGGTGGATCACAATTGCTACTCCAACTTGAGAATCTTGTTTAATGCACACACACAGACACACACACACAGTTGCAGGGACCCCTACAGAGTGTGGTGCATGGGTGTGTATTTAGTATACTAACCTTGATTTCGTGCACACACGTAACTGCATAGTCATGTTTTTGTTATACTCTCCGCCCAGCTTTGTCCCACAGTTTTGACTCTTGTTTTGTCCTCCTTCCTGTTTCCTCACTTATTTTTTTTAATCTGGAAGTGCACAATGCATCTTAGAACCTGTTTCTTGTCTTTTTGGATGGAGCTCATGTAACTAAGTGCATGTCGTTTAATTTCAATCAAACTCTGCAGATGCAATAACCAATGTCACTGTGGACAATTACCCTGTCGACGCTGTTACCCAGACTGCTAACACCACTTTCCTTTCAGCTTTACTGTAATTGGGAAAAGAGTGTGATTAAAAATACACACCAACCAAATGACGGCGATAACTACCGTCCCCTGATGTCCTGGCCGTGTCACGCTTGGTGCCCCTTGATGTCTACGTCCCTCTGCCATGAGGGGTATTGCACACGGGTGACACTGTCTGGGGGATGAAGCATTCTGAGGCCAGGGCCTCCTTAACTTTCTTTGAGTGGAACTCCAGCACCTTGATCAGAGAAAAGCTATTTTTGCTCCAGCTCTGCTGAGCTAGATTCTATCTCAGATTATATTAAAGGGACTGCCTTCCTCCTTTTTTCTTTGTTGCTATGGAATAGCTTTTCTCCCAGATTGATTTTTTTTCCCTTGAAGAAGCCTCAACCTACACAACACTTGGTAGTAATTTAAAACGAGCAAAGAGCTGTAGCTTCTATCAGAGGCATAAAGCAACCCACTAAGCATCGTTAGGGTTCACCAAGGACTGTCTTTTAACTAAACACCGAAGTGCTATTTTCAAACAAAGCAGACTTCTCTCCTCTTTGGCAAACACTGATCTACTGCTCGATTTTTCCAATTATGGGCTGTGCTCTCTCCCTGCCCACAAGCCTGTTAATCAGACTTTTATTAGTCTTGCTAGCTTGCACCCAGGGCTCCTAGCTGAATGCAGGCATCACAGAGAGAGGAGGGCGTGCTTTCACTGGAGTCCGCTTCCCACACTGATCTATGAGTCATGAATTAGATTGAGCTGCTCGCCTGCTGTGGAACAAAATGCATTAAGTGCCTGTCCCTCCAGATCTGGCATGTGTGTGTGTGTGTGTGTGTGTGTGTGTGTGTGTGTGTGTGTGGTGTTCCCGTGTGGACAGGCAGGTCAGCGGCAGGAAGCTGGGCTGCAGAGCCCATTGGGAGCAGCTAACCCGGGTGCAAATGCTGCTCTCAAGTCTGCTCCCAGTGGGTTGTTCCTGACTTGCTTCTTCCAGCAATGCTGGTTTCCACTCCTAGGACCATTGCCAGCCCGTGTGGCCCTGGGGAACAGAGTGGGGTTACTTTTGGTACAAATGTAATTCACCAAATTCTATTTTCACTAAAAGAGCTTGTAAATGAGAGCTGGGCTCGGGGAAGTGGCATACCGGTAGAAACGCGTCTGTTTTTTGTTTCTTTTTGAGACAGAGTCTCACTCTTTTGCCTGGGCTAGAGAGCTGTGGCGTCAGCCTAGCTCACAGCAACCTCAAACTCCTGAGCTCAAGCGATCCTTCTGCCTCAGCCTCCCGAGTAGCTGGGACTACAGGCATGCATCACCATGCCTGCCTAATTTTTTCTATATGTTTTTAGTTGGCCAATTAATTTCTTTCTATTTTTTTCAGTAGAGATGGGGTCTCACTCTTGCTTAGGCTGGTCTCGAACTCCTGACCTTGAGCGATCCACCAGCTTCTGCCTCCCAGAGTGCTAGGATTACAGGCTTGAGCCACCCTGCCCTGCCTTAATGCGTCTGTGTTTGGTGTTGGACATTGCCTGGCACCTACTCAATGATCAGGCATTGAGTTTCTGGTCTCCCCAATCCAGGCAGGCTCCAGCTTGCCTTGCCTGTTTTCTCACCTAGCTCAGAGCACCCTGATCTCATCAAGCAGTCATCCCCTCTCTGCAGGTCTTGGGGAGCTCCCAGGAGCAATGGCTGGATGTCAGGCATCTCCATTTCCGCTGGCACCCGGAAGTCGTTACTCAAGCTTTGCCGGATGTTTGGAGAAGAGGGAGAGAGACCTGTGAGGTTCCGCTGACTGACTCAAGAGGTCAATGCTAATTCTCCAGTTAAGTGATTGAGACAAGCTCATTTAATACCTTCTGATGTTTTGTCTCTCCTGTGCACATCCTAATTCTTCACTGATTCCAGGACTTTCTTTTCTTCCCTTTGCCCAGAGCACTGCGAGCCCTGGGGTCCCCCCTCCAAGCCCTACTCTTTCTCCCAGGGCTCTGAGCTCTGCTAGGGAGAGTCCAGCTTCTATGGACACTGAGTCATTGGGACCCTGGTGGGAGGCAGGGGCTGGGAGACATGCCGAGTTATCTCACCTGGAACTGGAATGAGCTCCTCAACGGTTCTCCCTATTGACCTGTCATGTGTGTTGCATCACGAGGTTATGGGTTAGAAGTACTTTTAGACACCTAATCATGTATTGTTATCAATACTTTTGTCATATATTGCGTAAGAAACTGCTGATTGTCAAAGACTTGAAACATAGCAAACGCCTAGAGAATGCTTGAACTTGTGGAAAATACTGATGCATTCCCATTATTTGTTTTTAAGTGCAGCTAAGCTTAAGTTTTACAAAAAAATAAAAATAAAAGCTTTTCTTTATGGTATCCTGAACATTATAGTGGCACATTATATTGACTAACTTCAGCTGACGCAAAGAAAGGAAGAGAAAAAAAGAAGTGGCGAAGGGTGACTCATCGGCTTTCGGCAGCACAATTACGCAGGGCACAAAGAGCCTGCGACGAGGGCTCTGCGGAGAGGCAGAAACAAAGAGCAGGGCGCTTCGGTGCAGAGGGTTTGCGTCCACAGGGCCAAATGACCCTGCGTAGGTCGGTAATCATGAAAGCCCAGCCAATGGAGACGTGGGTCCTTTGAAGTTTCTTTTCTTTCCTTCCTTTTTTTTTAATGTGATTTCAATTATAGAGCAGCTCCTGTTTTTACAGTGTCCTGGGCGAAACCAAGAGCTAAGATTTTGAAATTCTGATGAATAGAAACTAGAAAAACAGTCTAAAAGCGGGCTAGCCATTTCTGTGAAAGCATCAATTTAGTTTTGGTGGAGACGTCCTTGCTTTCTGAAAGCCTCTGAATGAGCTCTGGGGTGAAACCCATGTCAAGGCAGAGAGCTGCTGCCTGGGGGTCGAACTGGGAGGAAGTCTAAGCAGGAGGCGGATATCTTATGCAGGGACACAGTGATCTGCTTGGTAATTTTTATCTTAGGGTATGGTTGAGGGGGCCACATGGTGGCTTTCTGGTAGAGGATAAAGGGAAAGAAAGGGTGAGTCACTCTTTTCTTTGGGGGACGATAGCAGACTGTAAACTCAGCAGGAAGGGGACCCCGTATAAGGATGATCTGACACCCTCTGGTTGCAGTTGTTTTCCGAGTGT
>CAUYRT010090488.1:0-21228 GCA_963574885.1 Lepilemur ruficaudatus | reverse complement strand
CTGTAAGGGGCTGTCCTGGGTTGAACAGTGTCCCCTCAAAATTCACATCCACCTGAAACCTGTGAATGTGACCTTATTTGGAAACAAGGATCTTTGTATATATGATCAAGTTAAGATGAGCCCATACTGGATTAGGGTGGGCTATAAATCCAGCATGACAGGTGTCCTTCAAGAAGAGGGAACTTTGGACACAGATACACCAGAGAGAGAGAGAGAGAGAAAGAGAGAGAGAGATAGAGAAGGAAGACGGCCACGTGAGGATGGAAGCAGAAGTTGGAATGATGAAGCTATAGGCCAAGGAGTGTAAGGATTGCCAGGGTCACGAGAAGCTACGACAGAGGCATGCAACAGATTCTTCCCTAGAACCTCCGAGGGAACCTGTTCTTGCTGACAGCTTGATTTCAGACTTCATGCCTCCAGGATGAAGAGAGAATACATTTCGGTTGTGTTAAGCCACCTGTTTTGTGGTACTTTGTTACGGCAGCCCTAGCAACCTAATACAGGTGCCAACACATCAGTTATCAAATTTCTCCCTTTGTTTGCCCACAAGACATTGTAGTTTCAACCTGTGAATCAGGAACTGTAACTGTACTCAGTTCCATAGCGTCATTAAGGCAATGGTAAAATACTGTGTATTTGTTCGTGTGGTACACCCAAACTAATTCAGTAGTCACTATTTTTAACTAAGCATTGGTGTCTTTGGGAGACAAAAAAACAAAACAAACAAAACAAAACAAACAAAAGCTTCTGATTGATTTAGAAGTACTTCGTTGCTAATTTCAGAATTGCGAGACCCAGTCTTCATATGTGTTTTCACAATCTCCTTCTCCTCCGGGCCCAATCCAAAATTGTTTTTGCATATTGTGCAGCAGGCTCTGTTTTGGCTATTTAGCTCCCTAATCTAGTTGTATGTGTCCTTCCTTCCATAGTGAAAAGAATAGTCATTTAAGCTTCCTTTTCAGCAAGATCTGGGTCATACTGGTGATATTGCAGTTGTTCTCTTTTTCATGATCTGAACTTTTAGAAAACATTGTCACAATATTCATAACGCTAAAAATTAAACTAGCACTATCTCTGCAATAGAGTCTGACTCCATTTTTTGATGTTTCACTACCAGCAGCATTAAACCTCACCCCTTTCTCCCGCCATCCCCCACCCCACATCTGGGCCAGCTGATAAGAAAGCCTGAGCGTTCTCTCCTTTGGTGCTGGAGGGGGAGATTCACACTACACAAGCTCCCCCACACATGGGATCCCTCATCCCACCCCTACCCCCTAACCACAACAAAATCTCCGTTCTCTGCTCTCTCAAGCCTTTCCAGACGTGCAGAGGCCTGCCATGCTCTCCCCAGGGACCTCAAGTATGTAAGTAACAGACCTTTCCATTATCTCTTGGTGTGTGCTTGGCATCATCAGTCTCAGCATCTGACCCAGATTTTGGGTGGGAGTCAAGGGCCATCCCAGTCCTGTAGTGTAGCCACAGTAATCTCTATACAAAGCACAGCAGTTAATCCATAGGTCAAGTCACACCCAGACCATTAACACCCACTATTGCAATTCAACTTAAGTTGCATACTTCAGTCACATCATTTGAAGTGATGCTGCAACAGGTGATCCATTACTGTGAACCACAAACCGTAGTTGCCAACATCAGTGGTTGGGAAAATCTGTGGCAGTGGCTACCTAAGGCAGATAGTCCATGCTATATCCATCTGGCATTAAAACAGCACTGACTTTAGTCTGTATTTTAGGGGGTCACTATATGGGTTTTGTATTTTCCCCCATCTTCTGCACTCATCACTGAAAATCAGAAATTTTCACATCCTTGGGAGGGATTTCCCAGGACATAGGACTTTCAGTACAAAATGGGGAGTTTTAGCAAGAGAGCATGAGCAAGAAATGCTCAGCTGAATCCTATCCAAATTCATGACTGACAGAAACCATGAGTGATGACAATTCATTGCTGTTTTGAGGCACTAAGTTTTGGGGCGATTTGTTGTGCAGTAATATATAATTAAAACAGCAACAAAGTGTGGAGTCCCTGATCTTTTCCCTTAAAGCCTGTTCTCTAAATAGTTTTCCCATCTTGTTACATGACAACTCCGTATATGTTCTCTGTTCAGTTGCTCAGGTCAAAAACCTTGAGGTTCCTCTTGCCTGCATTTTTCTCTCCCATGGCCACCCATTCACCAATCATATTGATTCTACCTTCGAAATACATCCAGATTCTGACCGTGTCTCCTCTCCTTGGCTGCTACCACCCTATGTCAAGCCACCATCATCTCTTGCTTAGATTATTTCAGTAGTCTCTTGACTAGTTTTTCTGCTTCCTTCTCACCCGTTTTAGTCACTCCCTTGAGGGGGTGAGAACTTATTTTGAGGACACCAGCAAACATAGCCTTGGAGGAGCTAAAAAGGTGATATCACATGAGCTTGCTTTCCAGGTGCTCTTTTAAAGGGATGTAATTCACAGCTGCCCCAGCAAGACTCAGTGGGAGCACTGCTAATAACTGCCTTAGAAGCAGCGTGTGGTCTATCAGCAAGGATATTTGTTTAGTTACTGTACTAGACACCAGGGAACAATGGCTTAAACAAGATGGTGTTTGTCTTTCATATAAAAGTCCAGCTGCTAGGCAGCCCAGGAAAATCGAGATGCTCTGCTTCATGTGATGATCTGGGGCCCCTGTTTTGTTGCTTGGTCATCTTCCAGGATGCTGTCCTCATCCACATGGTTGAGTTGGATGCCAGCTGTCATGCCTGTATTCCAGCCTCAGGAAGGAGGAAAAGAGGAAAAGGAAGGCATGCAACTTTCTTCTAAGGATGGTACTGAGAGTGGCTCACCCCCCATTGGCGGGAACTTAGTCATATGGCCACACCTAACTGTAAGGGAGGCTAGGATATGTAGTCTCAAGATGGACAGCCATGTGCCTCCCTAAAACTTGGGGACTACTACTACTAAAAGAAAGAAAGGACATATGAGTACTGGGGGGACAATTGGCAATCTCTCACCAGTGAGAAGCCATCATGGCTGTTTCTGAGAAACTCTCAGATGCTGTCCAAGCCTCTATGGTCCAGATACGTAACTTCATATTATTATCATTTTTGACAACATGCGTCACAGGGTGTGGTAGGCAGCTTCTAAAACAGCCTTCAAATATTCCTGCTTACTTGAATTCAAGTCTTGTGTAATCCCCTTTTCTTGAGGAACTTCCTGCAAGTGAATAGAATGTTGATAGGCTGTCACTTCTGTGATTAGATTATTAAAGATGAACCTCCATCTCACTAGCAGACTCTGTTTCCATTGCAGCTTGCATGCTATGATGAAGCCGTCATGTTGCAGAGACCCATGTGGCAAGAAACTGATGTCAATCTCCAAGCAACAGCCAGCAAAGAACTGAATCCTAGCCACAACCACTCGAGTTTGGAAATGGATCCTTCACCAGTCAATCCTTCAGATTAGATACCAGCCTTGGTCGACACCTTGATTATATCCTTACGAAAGACCCTGAAGTAGAGGCTGCAACTAAGCTGTGTCTGGACTACTAATGCACAGAATCTGGGAGATAATAAATGCATAATGTTTGAAGCCTCAAAGTATATAGTAATTTTTTGCAACAAAAAGTAACTAGTATACATAGAAGTAACTAGTATACATAGAGGTCTTTGTCAAGACTGTTGCCAAGTGCTCTGGGTCTAGCCTTTTTGGAGCATCACACCTGTTCCTTCTGAGGTATGACCTTTCCATATCTCCAGATCCACACAGCACACGCCCACACCACTACCACCTCTTCTCAATCTGAGACACTCTCCTTCTCTCTGCAGCTCTGGCTTCCTGCCCTTGTGGTTTTTGCCTTTTTTCTCCCCCTTTGAATGGTCACTTTACACACTCTTCTAAATCAGTTTAGATTTTGATAACAATAGCCAGGAAGATGGTGGTAGAGCATGTCATTAAACGTTGGAGTAGTGAGACCTGGGGAATGCAAGGAAATGGCTTCTAGCCATTGGGAAGTTGAGATTGCTTGAGAGAAGCCATCAGACCCAGGATACTGGGATAGGGGTAGGAAGCCAGTTAGCAGCTTTCTAGAACCACTACTGTATCCTCCACCCAAACAGCTAAAAGCCGAAAGGGATTCTGGTCTTTATCCCTATGACACTTCTTATAGATGCTGATGGGAAGAGATAATACCAGTTAAACCTGTGGCATCCTTACTATACTGACTGTACTTATCATGCTACCGTATGTTCAAAACAAAAATATTTATTGCTTATGCAGTAAGTGTCAGGCACTATATGAGGCCCTGGTATGCAGTAGTAAATAGACCCTGTTCTCCTGGAGCCCCTAGGCTCTGCCTGTTGACTTTCTGTATTTCCTACCAGACTGCAGGCTCTTCGAGGACAAGGACCTTGTCTGAATTTTTCATGGTGGATTCTCGTCTTTGACATCTGTAAACATTTAATGCATATTTGTGGAATAAGTAAACCAGAAAGTGAACGGAATGATAGAGAGGTTAAGACATCAGGGAAGGGAGCAAGAATTACAACTCAGTGATTTTACTAGAATGTGAGCTCTGTCGGGGCTGGAACTTGATGAGTATTGGTTGCTTCCTCTGTACAATGAAGAGGTTTGATTTGGCGAACTCTGAGATTTTAGTTACAAACGTTAATGACTCTTTGATTCTGAATTGTCATGGAAAGATATGAGTGAGATTTCTACAGCATATCTATTTAACTCAATTTTTCTGACTTCAGAATACAACCATTCTTAGTTGGAAATTTAGTCAACCCAAGTGACCATTTAGTGTCTTTATTCTTGCATTTGACAGGGGAAATGTAGTGACTTCCACAGCATTTGACACAGACCTAGACAGGTAAGATAAAGCTTCTGAGCTCTCTCTCCTTTTCAAGACCATGGTATATATTTTGTTGGGCCTCAGTGATCAGCTGTGGACTCTACAAAAAAAAAAAAGGAAAGAAAATTAGATACGAATTAATACCCAAGCACTTGCTACTGTCAAAATGCTCAATGTTCAGAAATTTCCTTATCCACAAGGTGTTTTTCTTGTAAGGAAGTATTTCTCTAATAGTGGTCTTCCCACTGCCTGTCTTAGGGTCACTGGAATGATGGTTGTAATGAAGCCAGCTTCCTGGGCCTCACCCCTGGACCTAATGACTCATCAGTTCTAGGGATATAGCTCAGAATTCTGCATTGAAATAAGCATCCCAGGTAAATTTCATACACGTAAAAAGTTAAGAGCCGCAGTTCCTAGTCCTTTGGCAGCTGCAGGCCAAAGCTTCCCTTGATGCTACTTCCCTGAGTCTCCATTATCTGCAACCACCACTCCCTATTCTGGGCTGCTGGCTTCCTACTGAGTGTGCCGCTCATTAGTGCACTGTGGATAATGATTGCTTCATTGGATCTAGTATGCCATCAGTTTTCTCCTCTGTTAAATGAGAGGATCAGACTGGGTGGTTTTTTAAGTCTCCTTCGACTCCAACATGCTAAATTCTATAACTATAAATTCTGGCTGGGGAGATCAATCTAGTCTTAGAGAGCTCCCTGATCTCTCAGGATGCTGCGGACTCCTTAGGAGTATGCTACAGTCAGAATCAACCTAGCTTATCATTCACTAGGGGTCCTCCTGAAGGACCCTCAAACAATGGTGATTGGGTAGTTTAGACTTGGGGGCAGGGAGAGGGGCCCATTCCCAGAAAAAAATCATGGAGTTATTCTTATTTATGTTACAAGCATCCCTGGTATTGGTAATTCCAAGATTTCTATAATTTAAAAGGTCAGAAATAAACAGGTTTTCAAAGAAATTTTACTGAATCATGTTCTGATCTAAGAAACAGCCCTGAGATATTCTTTGAGCAAGACTTTGTAAAGGAGAAGTGTGATGGGCTAAAGCGGACTGGGATAGAATCAGAAAAAGTGAAGATTTTGGGTTTAGATAAATATCTATAACCTCCTAAGTTTTTAATGGGCACTACAGAGAAGCCTCAGGCTTTGCACTTCCCCATGGCTGTTTTTGCTCTGTCACCTTGGCTAGAGTGTAGTGGTGTCATCATAGCTCACTGCAACCTCAAACTCCTGGGCTCAAGTGATCCTCCTGCCTCAGCCTCCAGAGTAGCTGGGCCTAGAGGAATGTGCCACCATGCTAGCTAATTTTTCTATTTTTAGTAGAGATGGGGTCTTGCTTTTGCTCAAGCTGGTCTTGAACCCCTGAGCTCAAGGGATCCTCCTGCCTTGGCCTCCCAGAATGTTAGGATTACAGGCATGAACCACCAAGCCCAGCCTCCCCATTCCCTGCCCATTCCTGCCCCACCCCACAGGTAGTTTTAAAAAGCTATTGTAACAAAACAGAGGCTCTCAGCAACTGAGCTTGTCTTTTAGAAGTGTCATCATTGCATTTCTGCAGCATAGAGTGTACATTTATTTTTCAGCGGTGGAGTTTATATGTGCCCTATGATGTTTAGTTAATAATCATCCAATGACATTAAAAAACCAAACTGCTCTTTTAGCTGAGTATTCCTTTTACGAAAACAGATATTGCTAAAAGTCACTTTTCCACTTTTTTGGGAAAATTCCACTAACATATAAAACATGCGATTTATAATTCAAAAATGTAAAGGCTCTGTTGATATTAAATACTATAAAAGGACAATTGTCTACATAATTACATAACATGTATGTAAGAATTACTTTTTAATTAAGATGATTGTTGTCTCCTAATTGGGACTTAGAACTCAATTTTCTGAACTAGATGAAGATTTTGGCCAAATGACCTCTCGTTTTTCTATTTCCCCAAAGTAACTTACTTGTGACATGTCTTAAGCTAGAATTTGCTCATATATTTTTCATCTTACATATGGTTAAAATATGCAATTTCTTAAGCCAGTTGTTCTCAAACTTCAGTGTGCATGAGAATCACCTGAAGGACTTAATAAAACACACACTTTCCCCCCCGCCCAGTTCCAGGAGTTTTTGACTTAGTAAATCTGGGGGTTGGACCCAAGAATGTGCATTTCTGACAGGTGAGCCCAAGTGATGCTAATGCTGCGGGCCTGGGGACCACGCTGTCCTGAACTATCAGCTCTGTGTAAAAACCTAATTAGATTATGAATGCTACAGATGCGGTTTGTGGCAGAGTATCCATTTGTGGGATAAAACAGTTCATCATTGTTATTAACTGAAATAATTTCTCTTTCCCTTGTGTTTTTATAGGGATTCTGTTGGTCACTTTTAGCAGGCATTAAGCCTTGTATTACATTCATTTGTGCATTTATATTATCTCCTTTGCAATTGTGAGCTCTTTGAAGGATTGCCTTCATCTTTGAATCATTATTGTACCTTACATCTTGTAGACATCAAATAGTTTGTTGGTAAATTGAATTTAGTTATGTATACATGTTTTGAATTTGTTTTGTGCCTAGCTTCCTGCATTTAATAATTATAAATAACAAATACTGAATTAAGTATGCAGCTCACATATTCTTAAGTGTACATATCAAATTGATTGACTTCGAGGGTGTGGAGAAAGAATGGTTTCCTTAAACTTAACTAGGGCTAACACTTGTAAATGTAAGTAATTCTACCTACTTAACTATCAGAAAGCTACCTATACTTTTCAATCCTGTCATTTTATTATGAAATTTCCATAGATAGTAACAGAACTTGGGGCTGCACATAACAATATAGCACTTACAAAGATTAACACACCTAGTAATGTTCTCTTTGAAAGCCAAGACTAAGATCATGTCACTAAATTCTGCTATTATTGCATAGAGGCTGACTAGCTTATTCTTAATTACCTTTGTTCCCATTAACGCCTTTAACTATTTAAGAACAAACTATATTTCCCAAAACTAGGCTTCCGAAATCAGATTTCAGAATGCCAGGATCACTCACATTACTGCTGTATTTTTTAGTTGCCATAAGATTTATTTGAACTTTTTGATTTACGGATTTTAGATTTGAAGCATTTCAGCTTTGGACAAGACCATAAAGATCACCCAAGTCCAAATGTTCTTAGTCAAAGCCCACATCTCCTCTGCAGCCTAGTCATACTCACCTTTAGTTTAAAAACAAAACCTGTGGGGAGGGAGGCACTTTCCTCCCCAGGGGTTCATTTCAAGTTTGAGAAGGAGATCAACCTTTGCCTTATAGCTTCTACCCCGTGGTCCTGTTTCAACTGTTTTCAATATCCTGTTTAGATAGGATATTCCCCATGATTTGTTTTCCTTTTCCCTGATTCTAGGTCTCCCTGCTACAGAAGCAAGCGGGCAGCTACAGCCCCACACCTTCCAGCCGCTAGCTGCTCGTGGCACATGGGCTTACTATTGAATCATGACTGCTGAAGGGAGAGCTTTCTCCTTAGAAGACAACTTAGCAATTTCCTACTTCAAACCTAGGCTCAGTGCATAATTTGTTACCACAAAGACTTTCTTGGCAGTTGTCTGCAGTACTATCAAGAGATGACATGGACTTCAAGAATCAAACACAGGAGAATAAAGGCTTTAGAGAAAAAGGCGGCTCTATCAAATATGATAACCTCAATAAGAAATACAGCTACGTGCTTCCCAGACTTAGTCCATACCCCCTCATTAAAACTTTAGCTCAATAAATAAAGGGCTATGTTTAAAGATTTAAGTAACCTACTCCATTTGCGTATTTTTTACTAATTAAAATCTATCCAAACTAGGACTACCTTAAACCATAATCCTCTATCATATTTTATAATTTTAATTTCAATTGTGATGTAATCATTTTTCCCACTAATGTTTACAAATTAATAGGCAATATTAGCCATGTGCTACAAAAATAAAATATGAGTTGAATCTACAAATAGAACTGTAAGTTTAATTCACCTACATGTAAAATTTAGACCAAAGAATACAACTGCCTATTAAAAATAAAAGTTTTAAAATAACCACAGTTTACAATCCTGTTGAGTTCTGCCTTATTGGGAGCAAAATCAAATAATGGGCATAAATACTTTGGGAAGAGAGACACATGACATAAAATGAAAGTTTCCATGCTAGAGATGGACATGAATATATAAAAGACATGAGACATCCACAAATAAAGAGACATACACAATGGAAAAGGAAAGCAATACACAGAATATAACAAAACTCACACAGACAGAAATAAGAGAAATGAGCTTTCTTGGTGTCTTATGTAGACTTTTAGGAAATTGCCACCAAATACTTTTAAAATTAGGACACATTTTTCCAACCATAAGCATAAATAAGTTAGTCTTGATATTTGCCTTCTGAACTGGATGAAATTAAGCTGAGGGTCAGATGTTTTCCATCTGTGTTTTAGATTATCCTAAACATAAGATGATTAGAAAATACCCATATATGACTGGTTTACCTTTATATTAAAAAGGTGACATCAAGACACTGCTTTAGACTTTAGAAAACTTTAGTACATTTTTGATATCAGAGTTTTTGACAAGTAATGAAAAAATTAGATGAACAGTTTTACTGTAAAATAAACTTTCATTTCCTAATAGACAGACTGAATCTTCATAAAACTGAAACAATTTTTTTGAAAAGTGAAAGCTGCAGATTTTTCATGTGATATCAAACTAAGAACTGGATTTATTTCCCTGGATTTAATTTTGATATTAGGTACACAACCAACATGTATAAGTTAATGTAATTTATTATGTGTTGTGAAGATACTACTATAGTTCATATGCATAGACTGCATTATGAATTAAATGTCAAATGTCCCATGGCACATTATGCTTTAGATAATCAATCACTAAAGACATGGAAGGAAAAGTATATAAAGTCTAGAAAGGGAAGTCATCAAAATGTCAGCATGAAACTATATCAATCATCATGTACAAATCTTCCATTGGTAATAAGTTGTAACAGTAAAATAGTGGTGAAACTATCAAAAAAAGTTGAGAGTCTGTAGCTGTAGCTGTTTGATTACATCTTTGTTGGATAAATATCACTTGTGCATTATAGTTAGACACATTATGTAAATTATCCTATAATAGAGCATAAATTAATTTGAAACATTGCTCTCTCTAGTAATGTATCAGTTTCTTTAAAAACAAGGGAGGAGCAATTGACATCAAGATCATTATCAATAATGTGTTGAGTCTGAACAATACCAGAGAAAAATTTACTGTTTAAATTAAATACACTGAATGCCACATTAATCAGGTTACCATTATGGTGGCCCAATAATGAAAGATACCCTTGTGGTGTATTGATCTAAATATATATCTCATTACCAACATCCATCTATCTAGATGTTTTCCTTGTTTTTTACTAGTCTATAAAACTATGTTGGCATACGGCATTTTAAAACTGTCCTTGGTGTCATACACTTTTAAAAGTTCCCTCTGGGGGTCTGCTTTTAACTTGGACCAGTGTAACTCCTTCATGCAATAAACTGAAAAAGAGCCATGCTGTCTAGTCTTTAAGTCTAAAAAAATAAAAAAATAAAAGTTCCTTCTGTCATGCAAACCAGAGAAAGGTAATATATTTAATAGAAAATTAATATGACTTGTTTTAAGTGGCCCTCAATTTGGGACATTAGCAAACTGTAATTACATTTACTATGAAACGAAGCTTAAGGCTTGACTTTGATTCCATAACACAGACCATTTCCCCATTAGGTATTGTCAATTTATCTTAACTTATTATTTAATGTGATGAGCTAATGCAAGTAAAAGTGGCTTATAATGTTGGAGTCCTAAACAATTTACTAGGTGTTTATGTGAATTTGAAGTCATAGCTACTCCTGTAGTAACAGTGAAACTCTCACAGCCAAAAATAAATGGAAAACGTTGAAGATGCTACTTTAATTACTTAAAAATTCACAGCATTAGAATAGAAAATAGTGCTAAAAACTGCTTTTTCTACATATGTAATTATTTCAAATAGGTTTCTGCAAGAAGCATGCTTAGCAAGATTAATTTTTTAATTGGCATGTCTTGTTTGACTTCAGACAAAATAATTTAAAACAATACACAAAATATAGTTATAAGATTTAAACTCTAGTTGAAACTAGAAAAGAAAAATGTGGAGCTGAATGACAGTTGTATTTTCTTAACATAATTTGCTTTCATTAATTACCAGAACTATTAAAAATCAGTGGCCAGTGAAGGGTATATTTGCACAATTTTCCCTTGAGAAAAGCAGAAAACTATACTAAGTTCAGAAACAGACAATTGCAAATTTGCTAATTTTCTGATAACTCAATTTCTTCATGTTCCCAAGTTCTTGGTCAAAATAGTTCATTTATCAATTAAGCGTTAAATTTAAAATAATATATCACATTAATTTTTAGAATTTTCTAAAATATGACACTATATTTGCATACTACCCAAATAATTCCTTAAAAAAATCTACAATGTCTACTGACATTTGAGGCAATCATTAACATATCTTCTTTAATTGGTTTTTAAAACAATTGAATTGAGTGGGGGGGGGTCTTTAAGTGAAACCTTGCATATAGTTGGTGGATTAAACTTGCTTTTTTGATTTTGGCAAAACTCCAACTGAAAATAAATTTTAGTTTACATTTATAAGTAATTTGCTTCTAACCTTCTTTTCATTTGAATTTCATTAAATTTTTTCTACAATGAATGTGCTTAATTTATGCATGTTAATTCTTACATATTGATGTACTTAAAAGTAATTTTTGAAGTCCTAAGTGGTACTCTGGTTGCAGTTTTATCAAACAAAGCACGAAGCAGCAGTTTACATTTTAACAGCTTGTAAACACTAATGCATTTCTGCATTATCAAATTTGTATTTCTGAGCATTTATCAGCTTATTTTTCGGTGTAAACATGAAATACTTTCCTAAACTTGGATAATAATATCAAACCATTGTGGCTTCCTGACTTCCACTTTGAAAATGGCATAAATTTTTTTTCCCTAAAGTTACAGGAACACAGATTTGTAGTTGGACCATGAGGAGCAGTCTTTCAGCTGTACCATGTTATCTAAAGACCATACTTTTTAAATTTGCAGGTGCAATTAAGTGAAACCATAAGAAAGCTATTTTGTCAAGTGACGTTGTTCTGCTTTAAAAAAATTATATACATCACATTTTTAGCAAATTCCATATATTTTATCTAGTTTTTATCTTAATCACAAAGTTATAATTATAAGGAAACTAAAACACATTTGTCTAGATATTAAATTTTGTACATTTTACCTATTTTTTTCTCTGAACAACCACAAAGTTATAGTTGTAAGGAAATTTTATTCTTCAACAACTGGATTGTAGCTGTCAATAATCACCATTTTTTCCCTCTACCAAGGGCATTCTTTCACATGAGAGAACTATGTCAAATTTTGAGTCCAAAGCTCTTGGTCTTTCTGCCCGGTAACAAGGATTCCTCTTTCCCCATCACCTGCCAAAAAACTTTTTGACTCTGAAGTTGATTCCTGGGCATGGTTCAGATCTGAGAGTTTCTGAAACTCTTAATGGATATGTAAGAGTTTCTGTAAGTTTTCACATTGATTTATACATATAAATATGTCATCTTAATCTAATGATTTAGATCTAATAATTTTGATTAAGATTACACATTTAGGTGTATATTGTTACTGACTAGCAACTTTATTACTGATGCTCACACAAGTGCCAGACCCTTGAACATTTAACTAACCCAAACTACTGTTCTCAGGTAAAGAATCATGAAGAAATATTTCCAAAATCTCTGAGAGTAACTGGTTCTAGGGCATATTTCCACAACAAATCATTCACTTACTACCTTGTCCCAAGTTACAGGGCAAAAATGATATTTCTTAGGAGTATAAAAATAATTTTCATCCCAATTATGTTGTGTGTGTTTTACTTAAAACAGTAAGTCTCAAGAACAACCCTCATAGCTTGTAAGAACTGATCCTTCAGTTTGACTTCTAACAAAAGCAAGGTAACAAGCAGTTTGTAAACTGTCAAATCCTATCAATTTACGTACACTTCTTTGCTAATCCTAAATCAGACGATTTAACTGCTGATTAAGGTTTCAGTTTCAGGTTTAAAAACTCAAATATTAGAAAACATCACGAGTTAGTTGACATATTTGAAAAAACACTTGTAAACTTTAAAACTTCAACTTTTAGAAAAAAGCGAGAAACTGGATTTAAAAATCCTTTCCCACATTTCCAAGCTATGAGTATTCCTGGTTCCTCCCTGAGAAGATCTTAGTCTAATTCAATGATTAAAAAAATAAAATTTCAAGATACAAAATGGACTAAGTTTCCTGGCCTAACCAGAAATCCCTGGGTGGTTACTGTGAAACAAGACATAGAAAGATTTCCACAGCAAAATGAGAAAACAAGCAAAACAACATTGTATATCGGTGCTGAAATACAGAGGTGATGCTGGGAAGCTATCTTCTCCCTTCTCCCCTCTCCTCTTCCCCTTCCCGGAGGCTGAATAAGAGCTGAACAGGAGTCCCCAGTTTCTCTGAACCTCTCCAAAACCTCAGTTGTGAAGGGATCCTCAAGTCTCTAATACTTCTCCAGACACCAGCACAGCGGGCTGGGAGGAGAAAGCTCAGCCCGCGTGTGACCTGTCCTGAGAGTACCAACAAAGCCACAGGGAATTTGCTTGATAAAGTATACGCAGCAGGTATCAAACTTGTAACCCGGCCTTCTCGGGTTAAGTCCTAAGGCCCTATGAGAAACTCAAGCTGTGATTGGAAAATCTTGCCCTAGACTCTTTACCACAAAACTGAAGCAGTCTTCCTTCTTCCAACCGTGCACCCAACACACTTGCCCAGGGCCTTCCAAACCAAAGAAGCCTCTGACCCAGGCAGCCTATAAATTCCCAGTGAAACCTGACCGCTTAGTAAAGCCTCGCAGAAGAAAAGATCAAATGAGACCGGCTCAGCGGGGTCTTCCCGAGATGACCCAGAGTTAACATATTTATTTTCACGCTGTAACTGCTGATCACTTTACAAAGACATATCATGCTGTAGCTCTGCATGGAGCTGAGGACAAAAGTAACATTTTTATCAATATTATTATTCTTTAACAAAGCTATTAAATAACCTGTACAATGCCCAAACCAAAACCCGAGCACGATTTCAAATCTCCCGGGGTCCTTCCGTTTTAATTCAGCAGCGCTTCCTATATACAAGGCTAGCCCAGGGTGGTGCCCCAAAACTGTCGGTAGCCCAGATGGTGGGAATGGTTCAGAGTTTGGAATCGCCCTGGCGTAAAGTAGGGCTACGAGCCATGACCCAAATGGCCCCAGCTTCCATCCCTCCTTCCCCCGCTACTCCTGGCTACTGGGTCCCTGTGTCCGAGGACCGAAGAAGCTGGGAGCCTGGCTTCACTTTGGAAGGGGGGCAGCGGACAGGCCGTCTGCTGAGTTTCCCCTCTGCCAGCTGCTGGAAGGCCCCCGGGATCTCCCACAGAGATGCTGGGAAGGGAGTCCGAGGCAGGAGTGGCCAAAGGGCGCCCAGGCTGGGCTCACAGGTTCCGCGGATCCTCCCGCTTAACTCCAGCCTCAGCAACTTTGAGCTTCTTATTCTGGTGCGTCTTGACGTGCTTGGCGAGGTGGTCGCTGCGCATGAAGCGCTTGCCGCACTCGGGGCAGGCGAAGCGCTTCTCGCCCGTGTGAGTCCGCAGGTGCCGCTGCAGCTCGTCTGAGCGCGTGAAGCTCTTGCCGCAAAAGAGCCAGTTGCACACGAAGGGCCGCTCGCCCGTGTGCCAGCGCAGGTGCGCCTTCAGGTGCGACGTCTTGCCGTACACCTTGCCGCAGCCCGGCACGTGGCACACATGCTGTTTCTTCTTGCCTGGCTCCGCCTCGGGGGCGCCGCCCGCCGCCTGGCAGTTGGGGCAGCGGCAGCGGCGGCACCTCCTGGCCGTGGCCGCCAGGGGGGCCTTGGTCTGCAGCAACGCAGCGATCTGGCTCTGGTACTGCGCAAAGTCCGACGGGCCCAACACCAGGCCCCGCTGCAGGGCGGCGGCGGCGGCGGCAGCCGCTGAGGCAGGGAAACGGGGCGCGTGGGGGCCCCCTGCACAGGCGCCGGAGAGGCCGCCCCCCGGAACTCCGAGGGTCCCCGGCCCAGCTCCCGCCTGCGGGATGCTCCACCACGGGAGGTCGTCAGGGGCCGGGTTGGGGGACAGCTGGTGGCAGGTGGGCGGCGGGGGCGGCGGCGGCGGCGGCGGGGGCAGCAGGTTGGAGTAGCCGGGCGGCAGCGCGGCCTGCGCAGCGTAGGGCACGTAGGCGGGCGCGCAGCTGGCGGGCAGAGCCGCCATGCTCGAGGGCAGCATCTTGACTGGTGAGAACTCGTAGGGGTAGGAGGGGTCGGCTGGCGGCGTGAGCGGCAGCTCGTGAGCAGCCCCGAAGGACGGCTGCAGGTGCGTTTTCTGCGGCGTCAGCCCCAGGCTGGGGTGCGGGGGCGGCAGCGCGCCCGGCGAGTGCGCCGGCATGTCGGCGGTCCACGGGTGGAAAAGCCTGGAAGGCGAGCCCAGCGCGGGGTCGTAGGGCACCTGTAGGAAGTCCGGGGGCGCCGCCGCGCCGGGCTGGCCGATTCGGCTACAGGTGGCGGCCAGCAGCGCCAGAGGCGAGTGCTTGCCCAGGTCCGGGGAGGCGCAGGGGGTGCGGTCCTGCATAGGCGGCGGCGAGGGAGGGCGGAGAAGAGACAAAAGGTTAACGCTCCAAGCGCGGACTCCGGGCCCGCCCGCCGCCCCCGCGCCGTACGGCTGCCCCTCCTCCGCCCCGCCACCGCGCCACACGCGGGCACCCACCGGGCCCGGGAAACTTTTGGCGCCCGCGCGACCTGAACGTGGGGCACGCGAGCGCTTCTTGCTAAACTAATTGGTGCACTGAGACGCCATCCAGCCTTGGAGGAAGCGGGCGCAAAGTGGGAGGAGGAGGGATCCGACGGGCCTTTCCCAGCTCCGCGGTCAGTTAGGAGTCTGGAAACACCCACCGCCCGACTGCCCATCCGTCCTCCCTCTCATCTTTTAAGCTCTCTAGTCTCCGCCACCCTCGCGCTCCTCCCCGGCCCGCCCCAGGCTGAAATCAGCAGGAGGGCCCAGCAGGATGAGCTCCGGCGCTGTTCTCTGCCAGCCGCGCACCTCCGAACCCCCGGAGCCACGCGTCCCTCCCCCAAAGGCCACACTCTTGACACTAGATTAGGTGTGAAGTTGCCGTGGGCAGCCCTAGGTCTGGCCCCAGCTGCACCCACCGGCGGGGTTCCCTTTGAGATTCAAGGTGCACAGAGTACCAGGAAGGATCCCGGACGCCGCGCTTCCCACCTTTCCCCGCCCCCTCCGGGCCCGGACCTGACCTGGAGGAAGGCCTGCAGCGAGTCGTTCCGGAGGACTGCCACAGCGGCCATGGCTACAGCTTGCAGGCCGCTCGCTGCGGAGCGGGGCGCCGCCGCGGAGGCATGGACACCCGAAGGCGAGGACGAACGGCCGCCCAGCGTGCCTCCCCGGCGCCCGCTCGGCACGCCGGGCCCTCCCCGCCCGCGCCCCTCGCCGCGCCCCGCTCGCTCGCCCCGCGCGCGGTCTGAGCGCTTCAGGATCACCTCCAAGAATTTGATAAGGACTTTGCTGGGCCGCCAGCCAGTCAGAGGGAAGATTTATGGCTTTGAAGTTTGCCGCTACCCAATCATCAAAGAATAGCGGCTCTTTCAGAAGCGAAAGCAAATCCTTTGAATCCACAAAGCTCCTATGGTGTGTTTGTTGGTCTGGATAAAAGAACTGATTATTAGGGGGGATGGGAAGGGAGGAGATAAAGGCGGGACAATTAATGAAGTAATCACTATGTGGGAAATGTATATACACAAATAATTGGATTTTCCTGATCAAAGGGGGCCTTGCCGCCTGGAGACCCCGCGCTTGGGTTGCTAGAGACACTTGATCCCCCCCACCCCGCACACACACTTGCAATTAAAGATTTGCACTGAGGAAGCGCCCAAAGTGACAAAGTGTCTTTGTTATCTCTAGAAAAATCTGCCTTCGGCTTCCAGGCGCGGGACTTTGAGACGCGGACGAGGGAACTCTCCCCCGTGCTTACACACCCCGCACTCTCACTACACAAACCCCCGCCCGCGTACACCTGGACCCCAGCGAGTTCCCGTGGCGGGGCGTGGGGCCGACCGCACCCGGAGGGCCCCGCGTCCCCCTGCCAGTCACCGTGGAGCCCAGGATAGGGCTGTGACCCGGGGCGGGGCCGGGCGGCCGCCCAGGGAGGCGGTGGGTGGCGCGCACGCTCCAGGGCCGCCCGCCTGACAAGCGACTGGGGCTCTCTTGTGACGTTCCTGCTGGAGACCTGGAAGTTTTCCTCAGGCCATAACTTTTGCAAAGAGCGAACCTGGGAAAAACCCTCGCACCACGCTTACCCCCAAAGCTGAGCTTGGCAGGACACCGAGAACAACCCATAATATGCGTCTGGGGGAAGACATTGTGCTATCCCGCCCTTTTCTCTCCAGGCAGGCAACCCTGGAAGCCAAGGGCCGGGCAGGCGACTGACCCCTAATAGGCGCCACCGAAAGCCCCCGCGAAGCTGTAGTTTCTCCCCTAAGCCCCGCCAAGTGAGTGCGCGCTCTCGCCAGCCGGACAGACCTACCAGGGAACCACTCAAAAAAAGGAAGGTGCGGTAGAGGAAGCCTTTTTTTTGTGTGTGGTGGTTCAACAAACCACAAACCATACGCGGGAGGCTCCTGAGGGGACAGAAAAATCAATACAAACGTGTTCCCGTCTCCTTTGGAAAGAAAAAGTTGTTGACCAGGCGCGGGCGTGCCTCGCCCTGGGCAGGGAAGCGCTCACCAGGCTCTGGGTTGGTCCCAAACCCTCCCTGGCCGACCGCCTCCGGCCGAGGAGGATACACGGGCCGCCTGCCTCCTTCCAGCCCAGGGCGCAGGGGGCATCCTACAGCGGCGCTTCGGACAGCGACATCGCTCCCCGCAGGCGGCGGGCGCGGCGTGGCCGTCACCGCACCGGGGTACTCGCGGCCGCGGCTCGCGTGACCGCGCAGCGGAGTGGGCCACTCGAGCTCGGCCTACCCCGCTCCTGGTCCGGACTCTCGGCGGACGTGGTCTCCTCTCTCTAAGAAACCAGCTCGCTCCCGGCCTCCGGCCTTTCTGCGCGTCGTCCACACCGCGACAAGGACTGACCCGCGAGGACGGACTGGGTGGCCCACCTCTCGATGCGGTGACAGAAGTTAGCCTAACTCCGACGCCTTTGGAGTCTGGCCTGTGTAATGGTGCCCTCCGGGGTCGGGACGCTATGCCACCAGGCCCACAGTCTCCCACGCCGAGCGCGCGCCTGAGAACTGGGAACATCTTACTGAAGACGAAGGGGCAGCACGAGGCCCAAACAGCATGCATCCCTCACACGTCCCGCACTCGCACGCGCCACCCCCCCACCCCAGCGATGCGTCACTTCTGGAACGGTCAGCAGTGACCACGCAACTGGGCCGCCGTATCTGGCTCCTCCTGAAGATGAGGTCGCGGTGCTCTGGGAGCGAGGAAGGGGAGAGGGCTTAGTGGTTTGATCTGAGGCCTGGCAGACCTTTTCCCACGCCCCATCCAGGGGTCGAGTACCAGAGAAGCCCGAGACCCAAGGGAGCCATTTCCCGGATGCAAGTTAGAGGCCAGGTAGCCCCTTGCGCGGACATATGCCCGTCCCTTCGAAGCAGATCTGGTTCCTTAGCGTTTGTTTCCTCTCCCGCTCCTTTGAGCTCTTCAAACCCCATTTCCCTGGGAGGCGGGTTGGGCTGGGCTAAGTAGGATGGAAGGCATCCTCTTTTGCCCAGTGTGATAGTTGTTTTACAAAAAGGTAAGAAGAGCCTTTTTGCATCTCCAAAGTTACAGGAGTTAACTTTTTCTTCAGGATGTCCCCATTAGCCAGTTAACCCACCATCGGTGGCCAGCAGGGCGAAAGAGAGTAGTGTCCAAGTTAAGAGCTTGGACTCTGAAGCCAGATTTTTTTTCTGCCTTGCCATTTTCTATGTGGTGATCTTAGCAAGCAAGTGGACTCAGCCTCTTTGTGCCTCGGCTTCCCCATTTGGAAAATGGGAGTTATTTATAAGAGTGCTCCCCTTGTAGAAGTCGCTGCTTTTGGCTTCATCTCCATTTGTGAAAGCCAGCCGGGATTCCGGCCCACCCAGGCCCAGCAGAAGTTTGGAGAGAGACTTTGCCCAACTGCTGTTTAGCCTCCCTCCCTTCGCCCTGCTAGCTCCTGAAAAACTTAACGAAGTAATGTTCGGAGCGTCCATTAAAAATGCAATGTGAGGAGATCAAAGTACAATATTTATTTTAGAAATTTGTTGCAATCACCAAGAGATACAGGTATTAAGGCCAAATGTCAGTTCCATTACACAAAGCCTCGCGCCCGGGAAGACCGTGTGGCTGCTCTGCCATAATGTAAAGAGACATCAAAGACCAAGCGCGCGGCAAAGTGCGCAGCCGGGAGGGAGGGAGCAAGCCCGGGAGAGCAGGGCGCGCCCCAGACGGCGCGGGGGCTGCGGGGCGGGGGTCAGTTCAAAGAAGTATCCGCTGGGGTGCGAGTTCACAGGAGGGAAGATTTAATGGGCTTTCTTTTGTGGGTGGGTGTGTTTGTGCACAGTGGACCCGGGAACTCCAACGTGGTCCTCCCGCCTGGGGGCGGAGATGAGGGCGGGGTGCGAGCAGCGAATGCGGAGCAAACTTTAACCGCGGCGGGGGGCGGGGAGCGTGAATACTGGTCTCCCGGCGGCGGCTGGCACTGAGGAGCCTTTCTCCTAGCAGCTCTCCAAGCAGCGGGGTTCCGAGGCTGGGAAGTTTGCATCGCGGTTTCTTCGCAGGCGGGCGGCAAGCGCAGACTGAGTGAGCCTGCGAGAAGAGGCGGGTAGGTGAACCCGCGGTGGCACTTGCGCGGGGCAGACCTGCTCTGCGCGCTCTGGGATCTCTCCGGGATCAACTCTTGGGGTCGCTACTTCCAACCAAGCCTGGTATCTCGCCTCGGGCATTTTCTTGAAGCAACCGGGGAAGCACGCCTCTGGCATAAATCCAATCAGACATTCACCCCTCTCCAGTTGATTCTTTTAAAATCTATACATTATTTAGGTCATTTCAACAAATTCTTAATTTATTGGCCTTTTACAGCAGGGTGTTGCTTAGCCGGCCAGATCTCGCCCCTCTCTGCCGAGGAGGCTCGACCTTCCAATTGCCCGCATCTGGCTTGTTAATACAGTACCAGGCGTTGAGTTATTAAAAGTGCTGGAAGGGGTGAGGGCAGAGTTTTCCTCGTACGAATGGGACACTGAGTCGCAGGAGGATGCCCATACATTTCTTGAGTCATCTACAACCAAGTATTCTCAGAGCAGCCACTCAGCAGCCTTTTGAAGTTGTGTTAGAGCAGAAAGCTGCTATTGTTCTCAGCTCTCAACAAGGAAGGGATCAAACTTTGCCTCTTCAATTTGAACGTTTTTTTTTATGGTGGTGGGGGGAGTAATTGCAATCCGATACTCTCTAAGTTAACTTTGAGGATTTAGAGCAGTCTCCCAGTTTAAGCTTCAGACCAAATCACAGATGCCCTAAAGCCTATCTGAAATAGGGGGCACTTCATCTCAGGGGAGTATTTAGTCACAGGCCATTATAATGCTGGAAACCTGGCTTGGTGACCAAGTTTTCTTGTAGAAAGTTTACTTCCCAAAGAAATGAGAAAGTTCCCTCAACTGAAGTCTTACGTTAATTTTAAGCTTAAACTTCCAAATTGAATCAGTATAGAATGGATATAGTACTAAAAGGGCTTTTCCCCCCCTTTTAATCTCATTTGATTCTACTCCCTCATTTGATGGCAAGAGGAAACAGCATTTGCATGGTATGCATCATGCTTGCACAGTGGGGTGGACATCAGTAGATGCTCAATAGATGCTCAATAAATGCTTACTGGTGTTGGGTGGTAGAGTGAAATTGTGTGTACCAGTGTTATCTGCGTACAGAACACACAAATGCAGTAGGAACTGAGGGAGGAGGAGGACTGGTGAGGGCTGGAGTAATTAAGTGAGACTTTGTCAAGGAACTGGAGTTTGGAGGAGACTTTAAGGGCCTACAGAATTTTAATGTGGTACAAAGAAAGAAGGTGAAGGAGGGAAGGTACAACAAAGGAAAGAGAACTCCCCTCAGAGAGACGTTGAACAACGACACAGACAAGGTAGGGCCAGATTAGAGAAGTCAGAAAGAGGAGTTTGCCCACACGCTATATGCAGTATAGCAGGGATTGCTCCTGAGTAGGTG
>CAUYRT010090487.1:0-18662 GCA_963574885.1 Lepilemur ruficaudatus | reverse complement strand
GGTCTCCCCTGGCTGTGGTGCAGGCCAGGAGGCTCCCTGCCCAGGATAGCAGCCTGGGCTGGGGACACAGCCCTCCCCTGCAAGGAGAGTTGCCCCTCAAGCATGCTGATCTGCCCCCAAAGGCACACACACCAAGTAGGCACGTTCACAAATGTCCCTTCTCTGCCCCAGGGCAATGCAAGACCTGGGTGCACCGGGTCTGGTCTGCAGGTCTGATCCCTGGATCCCAGAATTCAAACCGTGACCCCGCCAAGAAGTGGCGTGTTGGTCCTAAGTCACCCACAGGGTGCCCAAGCTGGATCAATGTCTCTCAGCCTCGGGATCGGCCCTGTTTTCCTGGAGTCACCGGGCCAGCAGCACCTGGGAGGGCTGGCGGATAGGGAGCTCACAGTCTGAGTACCCCTCAATCTGCTGTAGGGCCCCAAATGGGAAGATCCCATTCCCTTGAGATGCCTCTGGGTGGTGGCTATACTGTCTCTCTCAGCAGCAGCGGGTAGGGAAGGGGGAGGGGAGAAGGAGGCAAAATGGCGCCTGCCGATCGGCTTGAGTCTGTGGGCTGGGAGGTGTCCTGGGGGAGCTGGGAGCCTGGTGCTGTGGCCACAAGAGGCTCACCGCTCACCGGCAGCAGCCATCTCTGGGCTGGTGTTAGCAGGTCTCTCCAACCTCCCAGGAGCCCACCAGCAGTCCGAGATGCAAGGGAGGGGAAAGTTAGCCGCTCCACCTACCCTTGTCGCCGGTCTCCAAGCTTCTCGTGGGCTTTCTCCTTTCAGTTCTCCTCCGCAACCTCCTCCCGTGGAGTCTCTCGTAGTCTCAGGTATCCCTCCTTCTGACCCTCGTCCAATATATGCTTGTCTGTTTGCTTATTTCTTCTGCTTTCTTCTAAAATCTGTGTTTTTTGCAGAGACACTCTGGCTGGCGGCTTTTCTCGTCCGCCATCTTTTGCCTTTGTCAGGGCTTTAAATTTCTACAAAATTACCAAAGATAGTATGAGAAAAGCATTCTAAAGTTCTTACATTGAAAAGGAAATACTAAAATTACTAACATATAAAACACTCGAAAGAGAGAAAGATGCAGGTTATTACCTCTAGGGAAACCATTCAATGCAAAGCAAAAAAAAATGTAATCATCTAGCCAATAAGAGGGGGGAAAAAGGAATCTTAATAAATACTTGATTGATCAAAAAGGCCAGAAAGCAGAGAAAAAGGAACATAGGATAAGTGATGGAAAAAAATGTTTTAAAACAAGATTTATTTAAACTCAACTATATTATATTAAATATAAAGGGACTAAACAATCAAAAGCCAAAATTTATAAGACTGACTTAATTAAAAAATAAATAAACATATACTACTTACAGAAGGCATATCTTAAATATAATGATACAAAGAGGTTGAAGGAATAATATTATACTAATAAAGGAAACCATGTTTAAAAAAAAAGTGATGCAGCTAGGTCAATATAAAACTAAAGTAGATGTTAAGGCAAGCATTTTTAGAGATAAAAATGTATCATACTTTATTAAAGGATCATTCCACCAGAAAGATATAATAATTCAATGTCTATGTTCCAAATAATATAGCCGGAATGTATGTAAGCAAAACTTATTAGAACTAAAAGGAGAAATAGGCAAATACACAAATCTTGGTAACTGACAAAACAAACCAAAAATAATAAGAGAAGATTTGAACTCTTCTTTTACTTGAGCTAATTGTCATATATAAGACACTGCACTTCACAATTGCAGAATATACATTCTTTAGAAATGTACATGAAATGTTTACCAACACTGATAATATGCTGCGACGGAAGTGTTCATCTCTCAAGCCACCTCTCAGGCCACCTGTCCTTGTTAAAACCTTCCATGACCGCACCCCTGCTCCCATCTGGAGCAGACTCTGTTGGTGCTCCTTAGAACCCACCATTCCTCTACACACCTATAGCTTCTTTCTGCAAACACCTGGAATTCTCTCCTGGGGACTTTTCTCTGGTCACGGTAACTTGTTCAGGGCCACACACACTTCAGGCTGAAATTGCCAAGGAGTTAATGTTCTGGGTACAGTTGCCAACTGAACAGTGGGGATTGCTCCATAAATACTCCACTTCCTTGCCCCTCAGGGAGGATCACTCTGGGGTACATTCTATATCACCTCCCAGAAATCCTCATCAGGATTGAGCCCCCATTGTTCACTGTAGTAACCTGCTAGAAAACATACCCTGCACTGGCTGCTTTTTCTTTCGTATACCACTTCCTCACACTCCTACTGTGCCTCTTGGGGTATGTCAAGTAAAAGACTTACATTCAAACTTTTTTCTAAGGATCTGCTTCTGAGAACCCAAATGAAGTCAGTGCCCCATCTGTGCTGCCTGACATAGCTTTAACTGGTTAAATTATCATTGCCCATCTCCTTTCATGAATTCATTGAGGGCAGGGACTATGGTTTGATCTCTGGTCTCCTAGATCATGGCATAGCATCTGCCACATGGCACATAAGAAGTGCTCAACTAGTACTCAGTGGTATGTATTCAATCAATGAGTAGAGCCTGATTCAAAACCCATTATCAGCTCTCTTAGGCCAGGGATGCCTGAATAATCACACAGGCAGGTTTTGAAAAAGAGAGAGTAAAGAAAAGCCTGAATTCTTAGGAGAACCTGCCTGGCTAACACGCTGCAGGCAATAATGCTAAACATACTAGGGTGTCCAAAGAACCCTGAGGGCCTGCAATGCAGATGCACCTGGAAGAAAGACAAGGCTGATGGGAAGGGATGTCAAGATTCCTGAGATGGACTTTTGTCTATCACAATTTTGCCTGGAGCCAGCCCTGCTCATAACATGAAGAGATGCTTTGTTTTGTACGGATTTTATTTGAAATCAATCAGTAATTTGATTTTAAGGGAAACAGTGATGTTGGGAAATGAGAGCTCTCTGTCTTATCCTCAGAAATTGTGATTGAAAGTAAATGGGTTCTACCACATCACTGTGACACTCTACCGTTGTGCCCTGACTATTTATAATGCCTTATGAATGTATTGTTCCAAGGAAAATGGCTCTTTCCTGATTCCTTAAGCATCTTTTAACTGTCTGCAGTGTGATAATTACTATGCCAGGAGTTGAAAGATGAAAAAAAAAATGGTGTTTATAATCCAGAGCTATAAGGTGTAATGGTAGAAACAGACACACAGACTCAAAATTACAATATTCTTAAGACTTAAGGAATGTACCATCAATCTTAAAGGCACAAAGGAGAAACAGTTGACCCTTGAACAATGTGGAGGTTAGGTGCACCCAACCTGGCACAGTCAAAAATCCATGTATAACTTTTGACTCCCCAAAACTTAACAACTAATAGCCTACTGTTGACCAGAAGCCTCACCAGTAACAGTCAATTAACACATATGTTATATGTATTATATACTGGATTCTTACAAGAAAAGCTAGAGCAAAGAAATCATGATTAAGAAAATCATAAGAGAAAGTATATTTACTTTTCATTAAGTGGAAGTGGATCATCATAAAGGCCTTTGTCCTCATGGTCTTCAAGCTGAGTCGGCTGAGAAGGAGGAGGAAGAGGAGGGGTTGGTCTTGGTGTCTCAGGAGTGGCAGAGGTGGAAGAAAACCTGTGTATACAAGTGGAGCTGCACGATTCAGACCCGTGTCATTCAAGGGTCAACTATTTATTCAAACTCTGCCTGGGAATATCAGCTAAGGCTTCTTTGAGCTTGCTCTTGCCAAAACATTGTCAAGTGCACATTTTCCCACAGATCCCAAGCAAGGATCTATGAGATCAAGACATAAGGTCATCAATAACCAAGGACTGTTTTGGGAAGAATGAGCATCCTGTTATAGCAGAAGCACAGAGTAGGTAGAAAGAATCAGTAGGTACTGAGGCTGGAACAGGGTCTTAACCTTTGCTTGTACTATGGGGTAACAATCTGATAGAGCCCACAGGCACTCCCCAGAATAATTTTAGTTGTCTTTAATAAAGTTTACAACATGGAAAAAATTGTGATTTGAAAATACATGTACTTTAAATAACAAGACATAGCGGTAGACCTAATAACTACCGTAATTTTAAGTAGTGATGAGTATAAACAGTATTTCAAGAAAGCTGCCAGATGAAAATATCTGTGGTTTCCATGAATGAAAGAGTCACAGGTACAGCTACTACTCTTAGGGTCTGTTCCCTACATGCATAAGTTAAGGAAATAATCACTTTCTATTCTTGGTTAAAAAAAGATACTATTTTCCCAGTCAGAGCTCACAGCCTTTCTGGATTGGGTTAAGAACCCACAGGTGAGAAATTGGCTGGTGTTCAAAAGAGTTTAGACTTTTATTCACAAGCAAATGGCAGCTAGTGAGTATTTTCAAGGGAGAGATTGCTGTGATCATGCATTGTTTTAGAAACGTTAGTGTGGTCACACACGCAGAGCTGTCAAGTCTAAGGCTGCCCACTGCAGCATGTTGTGCAGGCCCAAGCTCCCAAACATGCAGACTGGAAAAGGGAAGAAGAGGCAAGCACTGAGAGTCTACCAGCCTGCGCCTCTCAGCCCTGCCTCTTCTGCCCCCTCCAGTAAGTACAGAGCACTAGGCTGAGTCTGGAGTGCAGAAAGCAGGGTCTGAATGTAATGCATCTTATTAGAATGCCAAATTATATTACATCTGTCAGAGGAGAGAGCCCAAGTGTGGAGGAAAACCTGAGCTTTCTATTAAAGCAGAATATATTATGACATGAAAGGGAATATTCTTACTGCCTTAAAATTTAAACTGATGTCCTTCCTCAAAAATCTGTGTGTCTGTATATACACACACACACCATTTTGGCATGCCCCTAAGGTTGTAGTTCTCAGGAAGATATATTAATTTTCCTCTGTCTTTATATATTCTTCAGAGGTAAAATGTTAAGATCCTTGAAACACTAGCCAACAGCCATTTGGACTCACTACTCTCTAATTTTATTGTCAGACTATTAGATACATATTTAATGCATAAAACTCACTACTTGAAGTAAATACATAGTTATGTAACATGTATAATATATATAAGCATATTAAATTTCACCAAATATACAAAACTGTGAACACAATCGGGAGTTGATTACCATAATTTCTTTTTTTTTCTGGGAATTGAATTATCACCTATCAAGATGATTTTATATCAAGAACAGGACTGTGTTTCACATATATGTATGTGTGGAGACTGATCTACTTTTTCAATATTCTCCTGAAGACTTGCCTTTATCTTTTGCTGTTCAAAGGATTTTTCATATTGAGGAAAAAATTGGAATTCAGAATAAGTCCTTCTCTCCCTCTCTCTCTCCTTCCCAACCATGTTTTCCAGCAAAGCTGAAATTAAAACCATCCCCTTTTCTTTCTTATTAAAAGATGACATCAGTAATGTTCACACAGTTCTCAGGAATAGGGATCCTATGGAACACTATCCTATTTTTCTTTCTGTAGAGAGAGTAATCACAGTTTATTAGGTTCTTCAAAAATGACAAATTATGAATTTTTTAATGATCAAGTATGATATTTTACTATTCATATGAAAGATGGGCATCAACCCAATGTCAGTAAATCATATGTTACCTAAAAAACTTGTTTCGTTGTCTTTCTTTGCTAATTTACAATTATAGTTATGGTTCAAAGAAGTGTTATTGGAATTCAAAATTAAACATTGCTCATAACAAGTTATTACCAAATAGCCTTGTGACTAACAAAATTAGCAGCAAAACACACGGTATCAGTTGACTAATTTGTTTATTGTCCATAAATATTTTGGATGGCTATATAGATTACTTTTCTTTTTAAAAACATGCCTTCTTCTGGTAAATGTTAATTTAAAAAACTGAATTATATAAACAGAGCAGGGAAGAAACGAATATTGGGAGCAATGAATTAATTATTAATCTGTCCAAAGCTTTATTGTTTATTGATTTTTTCTTACATATATTCAAATGTTGAACAAATAGTTAAAAGCACCTACTATGTGCCATGGCTTGCGCTCAGTACTGTTGGTGCTATTTGCTCTTTCAATTCCAAATTGCAGCTTTTGTCACTGCCAAGCATTATGACCCCTCCTTCTGCTATCCTTGCAATAGAGGAGGATGTCTTCGTGCTTCTGTGACTATTCAGCTGGGCTTCCTTGACACCTGCCCTCTTTCATTTCATTTTTTTCTCACATATATTCAGTTATGTCTACTCAAAAAGCTTCCCAGATCTCCATATCCTCGACAATCCTCATTCTGAGGAAGCCCCTTCACTCACTTCAATGCAAACCACTTTTGAATGCGCCATTTTCTCCTGGAACCAGAGTTCCTATTTAGGAAGAAGTGTGTAGGGGTGTTGTAAGTGCCCTCACCCAGACCCTCAGCTCCCCCAGCTGCCGTGAGTGCTGGCCACTGACAACCCTCAGCTGCACCCTTCTCCAGAGTTATTACTCTCGGCCAGTGGGAGCATCTCCACCCAACACACTACACTCACAGGCAATGACTGATATGGGAATACACAACGTTGACCCCCTGGCCTGGGAGGCAGCTAATGCTCCAGAGATCCCCTTGATATCAGGCTGAGACTAGACTGTAAGCTCAGACCACACCCTTGCTCAGCACCTAACCCTGCATGCCCTGCTTCCCTGAGAGCACTCCTTCAATATACCATGAGCATCCAAATCCCTGCTTCAGGCTCTGCATCTAGGAACCCGACCCGAGACAGTGAGAATCATACCAGGTTTTGCCTTCTGTCCACCAGACCAGGGTGTCCCAGCCTGTTCCACATGACTTTCCTCATATTCAAATAACAGACTCAATTAAGATTCCAATGTCAAAATTACTTGGCAGTACAATCTTGAGAAAAGACCCTTAAAAGGGATACATGTAAGAAAGTGTGTATCTTATTCTTCCTCTGGAATTGATCCTCAACTTCATCAGTTCTAGGACCCCACGGAGTCTTAATTTTTTTTTGGTGGGGGAGGGTTCAGTTCCATATATGTATGTTGAATGAATCTATGTATCTTCATGAACAGAGACCTTCTTGGATTAGCTCAGAAAAAAAGAAGTGAAGAGTTATTGCTGGAACTGTGGGTCTCAAGAGTATCTCAAAATAGTGACCCTAATAGAAACAGATTTTGGAATTAAGTTTTACCCAGCAGGACCTGAGGAAGTTCTATACTCCCTTAAGCAAGGCTGTGCCACTGTCATGCTCTTCTGTTGCTGGACTTCCTGGTTTCCTTGGGGCTTTTCTGCCCTCATAATTCCCATTTACATGGGGCCATTATGTTGTCCAGATCCTTCTATAGCACAGAAAATCATAATGGATTGCTTTGGTCCCATTTGCATGCTGACTAGCAGAATCTCCTAGTTTTCTGATTCCAAATCCATGTTTCCAATTAGTCTAGTTTAACTTTTCTCCCCAGATTTTAAGCTACTAATTGGCCAGCTCATGAATATACTGCACTGGAGTCAGTTGCCCTCCCAGGAGTGCCAGGGGTTGGAGAGGGAAAGTATGTCATCTACAATAGTTAGGTTCCCGTCAGCAGGACTGTGAGTAGGGGTGTATTGCCAGAAGGGGTTTGTGGGTAAAAATGTCCCATAAAACCTGTAAAGCACCATATTGATGGACAAGTAAGAGCTCAAAGAAGCTTTCAACTTGATTATTGTAAGAACAGATATTTGGAAAAGTTAGGAGGCAGATAAATTTCCATTAAATCAATCAGATGGGTGATAGTGGAATCATTTATGCTATTAACATCTTCTCAGATAACATATAAAATCCAAGGCTTTAGAGATGTACTGTCCAGTGCAGTAGCCCACAAGCCACATGTGGCTATTTAAATTTAATAAAATTCATTAAAATTAAAAATTCAGCTCCTCAGTTGCACTAGCCACATTTCAAGTGACAGATATTGACACATATCCAGCATATATGTTGTTGAAAAAAGTTCGTTTGAACAGCCTGGTTTTAAAGATTATTGCTTTCATTTAAGGGAAAAGATTTGACAGACTCATTTCTTTTTTAATTCATTTTTCTCTTTCCAATAAATATGATAATAAACACCCTTTGAGTCCCTTTCCTGGAAACACGTTAAGGATGAGGCGCCAGGTTGCTTCCATCTGTTGTAACAGGAAGGACAACTGGTATTTTGTAGTTATTTTAAATGCAATAAGATGTCAAACACAGTAAAAACATTCTGTGTCTGTCCCTTAGTGTTAAGATTTCTTTCTTGCTCAAGTTATTTTTCCTTTTGCATGGGCACTGGTTTTGTACAGAGATAAACTGGTGGAGGGGAGAGGAAGTGGACATTTTTCTTTGAGTCTCTGCAACTTACAAGTCAGGAGGGACCTCATGCGTCCAGGGTACATTTCCCAGCTAATGAAGCAACTATGTTTGCTGCATACATTATAGATGAAGCTGTTTCCACTCAAGAGTTACCAAACGTAGACTATAGTTCAAGAGCCACCTGTTTGTATTTATATGCCCTACCTATATATATAGATAAAGTAAAAGAAAACATGCTATTATAATTCTGAGATTGAGCAGATGCTCATTTCTAACTTTTTACTTTTTAGAATTTACTGTGTCTATTATGTGCCTGAATTTCACATATATTAAATAACCTAACCATAACACTGACATAGATCAGGCATTCATTAAATGTTATATGTATAAATGAGTTGTATTTCCAATGATTGTTAGACTCCAAGTATGACTTGGAGTAAAAAATTTCCACGGAAATCATTTTTAAATATTGAGGCCTTAGTTGCTAGACTGCCTTTAAAAGCTGAATTAATCTATAATATATGACTATTTCCAGATTACATCTATAAGAAAATCCAGTTCTTTCTTCCTCCCTGATTCTTTCTCTTTCTTCTTTCATTTGTTCTTTCCTTCAACAAATTCTACATTCAGAAACTACGTACAAAGCTCTTTCTTATCTAGCTTTCTGCAGGATGTGACTGATTTTCACGGAAAAATCAGGAGTTCTGTGACAGGAGAAAGGTCTATTTTTAAAGTCACAAGAACTTATGCTTGCCTGGTTTCTTCTCCTAGGGTAAATCAGAAAGCAAAATTGGAAATAGCTGTGTGGCCAACTCTTAGTACCCAAACAAAGGCAGAGATGTTCTCAGCTTGAATGTTGCCTAGATGATGATACACAAAGCCATTCTTCCTTTTCTTGAGAAAAATAATTTATTGACATAATTTCCTACAAAAACCACTAAAAGATTTATTCAGATTTATTGACCCAAGAAGAAATTCTAGTCTCAGAGGAATAGAGAAAGACTTTTAATATCATTTCACCTAAATATAGAAGCAAAGGCATATGGGAACCACTTAAAAATAACAAAGTTAAAAAAGGAAATCCAGTTTCTTCAAGATATTTCTAGAAAGATGCTTTTTATGTATTTAAGAATGTCATGTGTATAAATAAATATATGCAAAATTAAAAATAGCAAGTAAATGGTAATCTCAGTTCAAGAGAAACCATCCTAAATATACTTTATTCAATTTGAAATAAAAACCAAATCACTTTGTACCTCCCCAAAATGGATGTTGCCTGCTGTTTGAATATTTGCTGGGTGTGTGTCTTCAAAGGTGCATTACCCATATTTACAACATAATTACAACCATATTTGTGGCAAATACCTTCAGAAGTTTCTACCGGTTCTACAACACAAGGTTGGATTTTGTGTTCCACTGTGCATTAAAAATGACCCTGTGATCCTGTGGAGCCAAGGAAAGGAACTCCTGAACATGCTGTGGATGTGGGGCCCTGGCAGCCCACTGGAGGAGTCAGTGCTGGTCTGCATGCAGGCTCTTTGTGCTTTCTTCAGCAAAGTGTCCAGGACAGAAGTAGATATTCCATTGTATTTCTGCATTTAGGTAACTGCCTTCCTAGATGCAGCTTCCCCAGATCAAATTAGCGAAACTGAAAGCACCTCAATAAATTTTCCCAGTAGGACAGGGGTTATCACATCCGTCAAGTAAATGGCACCCTGGTTTCCAGAAACAGCTAATACAACTTTTAAAAGATGCTTTTGTTTATTGGTTGGAGCACAACGCTAATGACAATGTACAAAAGTGAGGATCTCGCTCTCAGTGCTATGCTCTGATGAAGCCCTACAGCTCCCTTTCAAGGTGGCCGGTGACCTTGTCACTGTTCCATCCATTGACTCCCTCACCTAATCCTGGTCATTTTTCTTTATCATAAGAAAGGGCAAGGAAGACAGAGTGAATGGCTCAGCCTTCAGTGCTGTGGAGTCCTGCTAAAGGCAGGTAGATATCATCTTTGAATATAAAGGTAACATTTTTCTTCTAGCCATATAATATTTAAATTCAGGCAGGGATTGACTCCCTTATATCCACTGTACAAGCAACAGTTCACAAGGAAAAAAAATGAAAACTTACGGTCCAAGATTTCCCCTGAAGAGAACAATGACAGAGATGTTTTACATACTTTAGGTTTGGGTTTCTGTCACCACTTGGCTTGGTTTTATTTGCTTTCAGTATAAATTTAGGAGTGCATGTGCTATTCTCTTAGGTTGTATGGGAAAGCTGTGTATTTTAGATTCTTAGAGGGATACCCCGATACTTGGCTACTCTTTTTAAAGAGCAGAAATTATGTGAAAAGCAGTTCATAAAGAAAACAGTTCTTTCCTCTTTTTCTGAATGGAGGTTTAATGACTCGAATGGTTACCTAAGAAAGTTCATGAAGATTCTACTCAAATTTACATTTCTCAGTTTCTAATCTATGTGGTACAATTATAACCTATATATTAAAAAATGATTGCCCTTGATACTAACAAACTACTATTTCTTAAGTGCTATTAAATGGGTTAAGCAGGAACTATTTTGAAAATGTATTAATACGGGATATAATAATTCATCATTTTCATATGTGTGACCATATGGGAATATACACACACATATAAATCTGTATATATACATACACTATGAGCTTTAAATTAGGAAATTCTATGTTCCAGTTCTGTATAACAAACTACCCCAAAACATAGTGGTTGAAACAAAGACAACTTTATGATATCTCACAATTTGGGGGGTCAGGAGTTTGGTCAACATTTGGTTGGGCAACTCTTTTATTCCACATGTTATCGCTAGAGATTCTTCCATGTTATGCAACTGGAAGGTAGACTATCTGGAAAATTGAAGACAACTTCACCTCCACCTGTGGGCCTTGGTGGGACCAGCTGGGAGGTGGGGCTCAGCTGGGACTGTTAACAGGAGCAGCTGCACATGGCAGATATAGTATGATGGCCTAAGGACTTAGTAGGACTCAGTACTCAAAAAGCAAGTGTTCCAAGATACAGTAAATGGAAACTCCTAGTCTCTGAAGACCCAATGGGCAAAGCATAACTCTGTGACAGTCACTGTAGGTAGCCCAGATTTAGGGGGAGAAGAATTATATTCTACATCTTAATAGGAGGAGTGACCCAATATTTGGAGCATGACACTAATGACAATCTATAAAAGTGAAGATCTTACTCTCAGGGCTATGCTTTGATAAAGCCTGTGAGTTCACTTTCCATGTTTAAAATCACACTCTGTGCCCTGGCTGAGCAGGAGAAATGTGGCATAGTGGTTAAGAATGTAGAAAACCAACCTGTAATTGATTAACTGTGTGGCTTTCACCATTTCATCTAAAAATTAAGAATAGTAATAATACTTATCCATATCTCATAGAATTGTGCTAAAATTCAATGTGATAAGCAACATACCTGTACATATACACAGATACAAACACACATGTGAAACACTGAACAAAGTTTTACTGTTATTTGTAGAGGTTTTTTTTAGTTCATCTGAGGCTGTATTGATAAGTGGGGTGGAGGTGGGGTGGATATTATAGCCAGAAATAAGCAGGCCTCTTAGAGAACAAGTGGATAGCGTTGATTAAGCAACATAATGCCATGACTCAAAATGTACTGCTTCCTACTTGGTTTTGCTTTTGTTTTGTTTTTTTTGTTCGTATTTTTGGTCTTTGGTTTTTGTTTGTTTTTTTGTTTTGGTTTGCTTTTGTTGAAAATTTTTTTTCCAAAATTCCCATTGTATTGAAGAAAGATGCCTCCCCTTTCATTCTTTCTGTTATTCTCACTGGACTTCGGCTTGTTGTGAGTCGCTTCCTGTGGACAGTTAAGGGCTATATGATACTTCTTTCAATGCAGTGGATGGCTAATTTCAATTATATGATTCCAGTTATGCCCTCAAAAGGAGCATGTGTGTAGAAATGTCTTTCTTAGGTTATACTGCATTCTTTCTTGTTCATGTTATTTAATAGCACAGAACTTTACCCTTCCTCTTTCTCTTCCTCAGATCATTTACAAGTCAACATAAAGCACTTTTTTAGGGGATTAGTTAAGATAAAGGCTAAGATATTGTAGAAAAGAGTCTTAAAACACACAATGCATTAAACGAGATAGAGGCTTATTTCTCTCTCTTTCTTCATAGCCTAGGGCACAGAGGCAAGCTCGGCTTACAACATACGCCAGGGATCCAGTTGATCTGAGAGGTTCTGCCATCTTTAAGGTGTGGTTTCCAAGGTTCTTGTAATTATCACCATTTCTAAGCAGTGGAAAGGAAAAATAGAGACCAAGTCCACAGGGCAAGCATTTCTACATCTTTAAGAAAATGACCTAGAAATCATATATGTAATTTTCTCTTATCTCTATGGCAAGAATTTAGTCACATGATCAGAGCTAGCAGCAAGGGAGTCTGGGAATTGTAGCTTCTATTCATGTATCCAGGAAGAGAGATTTTAGAGCCCAAGAGGGTGTGGGGGAGACAGTTAATTTTATGCTACATTTCCTGCTCTGTCAAATAACTCAACTTTTTAATAATTCATACACAATTTTGACTATCCAGTTGTTCCTTCAAATCCTACAAGTTGTACTACCAAAACATGTCTTCCATGCCCATTTATTGAGAGACTCTCCTTTAATAAAATAATTTGACTTTTATGGGTCAGGACTATGTCTCAGTGAATATTTTTCTGATTGTAAATATCCTTTAGCCTTGTATTTATGATGTTTTGATACATAATATGAAGCTAGAGGCTATAAACCATTTTTTTAAAACAATAACTATCATCCATGCATGACTATTGCCTTTGGTACTGCCAAGGATACAAGATGATAACTATAGAAAAATGTGGGCAAAATAATTAAAAACAACAGTAGCAGCAAATCTCTTCGTTCTTTTGAAAAATGAAATGATGTTCCATAAGGTTTAAATAATATCTGACAGGCTTCCATTGTCTAACCAAAATGTTTGTTTCTGGGTAGATTGTCCCATAGAGATACTATAATATCGCAATTTTATAGCTATTTTTCATATATACCTTTTTAATTTTCAAAGTCCTAATTCCCAGCATCACAAAGAATCATAGAATTTTAGAGCTGGATGGGATCGTTTGAGTTCTGATTTATGGTAGAGAACCATTGGAGATTGAAGCATCTCTTGTGATCGTTTTTCTCATGAATGAAAGAGGGTATCAATCTATTGAACTGTTTGGAGAGATAAGAGGAAATGCTGAGCTCCTTTCAGTTTGGATTAAAACTCCGCAGGCTTGGTTCGGATCTACAGATTTCTCTCTTCTAAGCCTTGCTCAGGTGAGATAACTGAGCCCCGGAGAGGAGTCTTCACTTTAAGCCTGTCATTCTGACATGTTATCTGGGGCTCTTTTCATTACATGGTGTGACCTTGATGGAAACGACTTTTCTGCCTGTGTTTGACCTGTTTGTAAAGTCCCCTATCTTAAGATAAAGTATGCACTCATTTGTAGCTGCCTTTTCTTTCAGTCAACTTTATGTTTGCGGAGTTCATTAAACTTTTCCATATAGTTCTCTCTCATTGCTATGTAGCATTCCATTGTAGGAATATACCACAATTTATTTATGCATTCTACAGCTGATGGGCATGTGGGAAATTTCCAGTTTGGGACTCTTAAACAAGTAGGCAAATGAAAGCCAGTTGCATGTAAAAAAGTAGAAGTGTAAATCAATAGCTTTAAATGTTCTTTTCATTCACAAAGCTTCCTTCTTCTCCTATTTTAAAACTGACCCTCTTGGTGGTAATATAAATTCACTATCTTTACTTGAAAGCTCAGAAAAAGCCTGCTGGATATGGGCTCCAAAGGGTAGCCCTGCCTTACATTCTCAAAGGGAAGGGCAATCTTTGCTGTGTTTACATATTTCATAATTCTGACATTATTGAAAGCAGGAACAATAAGCCTCTTCCTGTTTTAAAAGAGCCAGAGATCTCACCTTTCGCCTACATACCTATCCAAATTAAATAGTAGTAGTAAATTGGAGAGGAAAATGCATTTTGACATTTTTTAATAATTTAAATTTCAAAGGGTTATTATTATGCATAACAGAGAGAAGGAAATGACAATGATATTTAAATAACCCTCTCTAGAAGCTTCATATTAAGTACATCTTAGACACAACTTCAAGACGCAGAAATTAGAAGTTATTATTCTGGCAATATTTCCTTCCTTGATGTTATTTTACCAGGCCAACAAGCTGCCGGCTGCTTAGTGGGATTACTTCACAGGAACGTGAAACTTGCAGACTAAAATCAAGATTTGGTGAACACAAAATAGTGCCCCAAACCACTGTAGATTTTACCATTGCAATCGTTTTGTCCTTATTAATTTATATATTTAAAGGAGCAAAACTTATTCTGCTATAGTATATCACAATAGAGTCCATCTTCTAATCTATACAATAATTTTATTAACAACTATATTGACAGTCTTCCTTAAGGATGTCACTGCTGAGAATTTGCATAGTGGCCAATAATCACCATTGTTTCTACTTCATATTTGTATTTCATTTCCTTGGCTCACCAAATATAATGTAAACACCATACATTAAAAGCCAGAGGAGTTTGACATGAGTCATATATCTGCCGCTAGCTAGCTGAGTAACTTTAGGCAAGTGATTTCATTCTGATACTCAGCTTTTTCCTATTTAATATTAGGATAATTTGCTGATAGCATAGTGTTGTTATCAGAAAAAAATGACATGCGTATTAGAGTAATGCTCACTCTTACAACACCTAAACCCCAGAATTTCATTAGCTTAGGCCATTGCAGGTGTTCCTGGTCAGCAGGGTGCTGCTGGTTTCCTCCATGCAGCAATTCAGGGACCGAGGCTACTTCTACCTTGAAACGTCACCACCTCCTTGCACTTTACCTTTCTCTGTATCCAGTCAACATGAAATCCGTGATGTAGAAGTGACTTACTTCACTTCTGCACACATTCTGCTGGCCAGGACAAGTCACATAGCAACACCAAGAACCTAGATGCAAGGGGAGCTGGGAATGTAGTCCCAGGCTGGGCATCTACTTCCTAGGGTGAGTTCCACATTACAGAAAGGTGAAAATGTGAAATCGGTATACCTTTTGAAGCTCTTGGTTGCTGCTATTGTTGCTGTTGACATTTTAGATACTCTTCTTGATAGCACCATCATTCCATACCAGCATTTCGATAATCACATTAAATACGGTGAACATCATCACATTATCTTTAAAAAGATGACCAAGGGGTGATCACAGTTAGAAATGCAGTTGCTGTTAATGCCGAGTGTATGATGTACACCAAGGACAATATTTTTACTGAGGTCCCCATCGGGTAGGCACTAAATTATGCTAAATTGTAGACCACCAACCATAGAAAAATTCTTGTGCTAAAACTATTCAAGAATCACAGTGAGAAGGATCTATAGATAAACCCAAGCTTCTGTTGCAATGCATTGGTATCAGAAGGGCATCCTCTTTTCCAGTACCAGCCATTGTCCAGAGAGAAGGCCAGAGGGGCTGAAGAGAGCCCCAGAAATGCAGTGCTAAGGGGATAGATCCTAAATGACCATCTCCTCCCTTTGCTTCCCTTTGTGGTCTAGGAAAATGGATACACCTGGAAAACATACAATCACTCAGTCACATCATAACCCCAATCATTGTTACTAAATCAAGTCATTAAACAATCAAATCGCCTCGGGGAAAAACAACAAAGTCTTGCAGTAGCTTCAAAGTCCTGCAAAGCCCTACATCACTGCTTCTGAAACTTATGTGTACATCAGAATCCTCTGGAGAGCTTCATCAAACAGATTGCTGTGTCTCACCCTCCAGAGCTGCTGATTCAGTAGGTCTGTGGTTGGGTCCCCAAATTTTCATTTTTAACAAGCTTTCAAGTGATGCTGATGCTAGTGCTTTGAGACCATACTTGAAGAACTGATGCCTCGTGTGATCTGACTTCCTGTTCTGTCTCCGTCCTCATGTCTCTCTGTCCCTTTGCTCACCCTTCCTCGGTGTCACTAGCCTCCTCACTGTTCCTTGAACCCACCAGGCACATCCACATCTCCAGGCCTTTGCACTTGCTATCGCCTCCTCCTAGAACTCTCTTCCTAGATATTCACATGAATAATTGCATCCTTGCTACCATCATTAAGTCTTCAGTACCCTGGACAGTGCCTCACATTGCGCAGGTGCGCAATAAAATATTTGTTGAAGAAAAGATGGAGGAAGGACCGAGGGAAGAAAGAATGGAGAGACAAGTTAAAATAATCTACCACAGATTTTTGCTTGGCATGCAAATCACATTTCACTTGCACACAGCCAGCTTGCTATATAATTCACTTGCTGTGCCTCTCTTTTGCTGTATAATTCTGAAAGCCTTTAGTGTTTTGGTTGCTTTTATCCCCCTCTTGACAGCATTATCCTCAGGTTCTTTTGGGGTTTGAGAGCCTCAGGTGGCAGGCTTTATATGAGACTCTGAAAAGGCCTTATAATAGAAGTGGGTAATTTCAGGGTTGGAAGGGAGTTACAGTGTCAGAGGCTAATTATTGTTGTTTTTGCTGCTATTATTGGACCTCTGAGCTCATCTGACTTGGGCTGCACAAGCCAAGCCCATTCTTGCTTCTCCCCTTTGGCATGCTTGCTGTCATGGAGAAGCAAATGTGAAGAGGAAGCCAGAAGGTGAGACATACACCCTACAGCAGGGGTTTCTATGCATGAAAATTTCAGTTTGAAGCTGGCATATCATCAGGACTACAGTTCCTGTTTGCCCATAATGTTGGATTGTTTGAGGACAAAGCAATATCCAATGATAGATTCCAAGGATTTAAAATAAAAAGCAAACAAAAGAACTGATTCTTTGTCTAAATTGTACTACAACTTTGTAGCATTTAACTACTAAAAATGTTCCATTCCTTACTCATAGCAGCAAAAATCCTTCTTATTTTGCCTAATCTTCTTCAACAAGAAAAAGTTTCTTATACCCAATACTCTATTCTTTTAAAAAATACATATAATCAGAGACTTTGGAAGTGGGTATATTGGCAACTTATCCTTCCCATAACTTCAAGCAAATGCCCAATTCTGAGGTTTTCAAACAGTTGGTAGCAATGATAACTTATTTTTGGAAATAAGTCAAACACTATTGTCATTGCCCAGGTGAAGCCCATATTCTAACCAGGAAGTGGTGTTAGCGTATGACCATCAGATGGAAAAGAACAAAATTAGGAAAGTGTTTGTGTGACCCATCTGACCATCTAAATAAAGCAAAATGAAGGTTACTTAAGGTTCCTTGGCTCAGTGTGAAATTTCTATGCATCAATTTTTATCTTCTTGAAGACAGAAGGAAAGAAAGCAGTCTCAAAGACTGTTAAACTTGACAATGTTTCCAATTATGATTTACAGAAGGTCTAATTTTGATTGCAGCTATGCATACACGTGGACACACCCATGAACACACAGGCAATATTATTTTTAATCACCTTGGAAATTTGAGAATTAGATGATTGCATTGAATTGAAATTAGACATTGAAACTATGTATCTCATAGTTTCTGTTGCAAAGACCTCTAAAATCTTTATACCCAATATAGGAATTTGGAGGACTTTTTACTTATCGCTAGAGGGCAGGGGATCTCAGTGTGCTGTCTTGAATAGGTGAGTGCCAGAAAGCACAGCATTTTCTGCTGCCAACTCCCAGATTTAGAGGTTACTCTTAGTGATGCTGGAGCAGGCTTACATGGGCTTATGAGGGTCAATTGTGCTTATCTTTTTAAAAATTTTAAATTAAAAAAATTGTTCAACAGTATCACATTGGTAGTTTGAAACCAGCTCTTTGAAAGTATTTGCACCATAAAAACTGACAAACATTGCAATCAGAGCTTGTTTACCGTTTCCCTAGAGCCAGTTGTTAAACATTTAGCAGTGCACCACTGTTATTTATTGTGGCAGATTACAAACATGGTCCTAATTTTCTGCCTTTCCCGGTAGCCACATCACTGGCAATATGACTTTGCAGCTACTCTCTTTAAAAGGAGGACTTATTTCCCCACCCCTTGAATCTGAGCTGGCCTTATAACTTGCTTTGGTTATAGAATCCAGTGGAACCAACCCTGTGGTTCTTTTCCAAGCATAGGTCTCAAGAGGCCTTAATTCTGCTCTCTCTCAACACCCTGATACCACCATGAGAAAAACCCCATGCTACGCTGATGAAAGATGAGAATCCATCTGTGGCCCATCCTAGATCAGTCAGCTACAGCCAACCACAGAACAGACGAATGAGCACAGGCAAGACCAGAAGAACCACCCACCTGAGCTCAGCACAAATTGTCAGCTCACAGTATTTTGAGCCAAATAA